>JAFEMH010007137.1:0-100442 GCA_022495995.1 Adenophora triphylla var. japonica | reverse complement strand
ACTCTCAAGTTCACAACATGCTAAAAGACAGCTTAATACATTTAACTAATAATGTGTTTGCAATGCAATGAATGGATACCTAGGAGGTCATTCCGCACCATCTGCGCTTGTCCCCTCGCCATTCTTTCCTTTCTTCCCTCGTCCCCGGCGAGTCTTGTTTCGCTCCACGTGAACCAGCTCTGCGTCTCTCAGTCCGAGATCTGGGGTCCTCCTCGTAGAGTCAAATAATCCAGTAGCTCTCAGGGCTTCATTCGCCCGTGCTTCTGGCTCGGATCTCACTCCCTGCGAGTCTGTAAAAGAGGACCTCTCCCTGTCAGTCGGTCAACTCTAGTCTCGTAGTCAAACAAAGCGTCTCCGGCACATCCAAAGGGTCAGACCAGGCTTCGGCACTCCTAAGGCAATAGCTACTGCGGCAACCGGGTCCCAGAATCGCTACACGCCTGCTCTCCAAGACCACCTGGGATCGCCCAACGCGCCGCTCATACCAGGCCAGATACTGAGTCGTCAACACGACACTCTCCCGACGTCTATGAGTACCACAGGAGGGAAAGCGGAATACTTCCATACCTCAGACAATACAAGAAGGCACCTGGAGCTGCCATACAAAGAGGAACTACCTCCGCAAAGAGCAAGGTCATCCCAGCCCAACAAAGGCTCCTGCTTCATCCCAAACTGCCGGGCAACAAGCGACGGAATATAGAAGGAGGACCAAGACAAACCTGGAACTCTGACAACGTAGGACCCCTCCTGCAAGATCCTCCTAGTCTCAATCCTCCAGTGCGGAACCCACCAGCTGATTTGATGCGTACCAAGCTGTGCCATCCATCTCTCCCAGGCGGACTGATCCATATCTAACACAAGAGGTCGCTGAGCAAACGACCACGGGCTAAACGACGTCGGAGCCTCGGGCATGGCCTGAAGTCTCTCTCGCAGCCACAAGGTGAGCAAAGCGGGGCTTCCCCCTCTCATAAAACGATCCCCAGTCGCCAGACGGTCGATACCATGAAGAGTCTCCCCCAGCACCAACGGGACAATATCCTCTCCAGCTCTGCAGTGCCCTACCACATCTAGCAAAGCGCCATCGCAAATGCCAAGGGAGCTGACCAGGAAAAGCGTCGCCATCACGCACAAGGCAAATACATCCCAAGAGACGTCACTCTCGTCATCAACCATGAACCGCTCCGGCAGCCTCGTAAATGTTGATATGACCCGAATCAAGGATCATGCCCCGCACTTCTTCCAACGAAGTACGAAGAAAGTCCGCAAGCTTCACGCTCACCGCAAAGCACCACCAACCAAAGGAAGCGAGATGGCCTCCACCTCCGGTCCTCCAATCAAAGCCCGAAAATCCTCAAAAGTGGGCACCATTTCATTGTAGGAGAAACAGTACACGTGCCTCCTAACATCCTGTAACTTCGCGGCAGCCCGCAACAAATCCCAATCAGGAACCAACTCCTTAAAAGACCAAACCGAGCAAAGACGAAACCTTACCTCGAAAGCCCGTCTCTGATGCCTCATGCGGCGCCGCATCCACGTTTTCAACTGCTCAAGGAAGTGTGCTTGCCTCTCCCCGCGAAAGCCTCGGCAAAATTCTAGGGACATACGAAGAATCCATGGCAAAAATGGAGGTTCCTAGAGAAAATGGGGAAGAAAGCTCGAAAATGGTGCAAATGGGGAAATGAGGAAGAACCAGTGCACCGAAAAGCATTTATGTCCTTCCCAAAGCAAGGTTGGTCCGTACGGACCTCTTTGCATGCTAAGTATGTCCGTACGGACCTCCTTGCAAACAACCCATTTCCCGTAAAACAAGCATAAAACCACTGTCCTCGGCAAACCTTGCTCCAAACAGCCCAAACACCGGCCAAAGCCATTTCCCGGCAAACCAACACTACCCACAAACGCACTCTCGCTCACGTGGCATGTACAAAAATAAAAATAATAATAGCAACAATTTCTAGGACAATTCCGGAATCACAAAAATAAATGACATTACACCTTAAAATAAAATACTGTTTGCCATGCAAATACATATGTTTTATTACAGTACCCAAAAATGTCTGTTGCTAAACAAAAAAAAAAAAAAAAAGAGAGGGATATGAAAAGAGGGAAAGCAAATGAATACTACTAATCCTCATCATCATCCTCCTCGCCAAGATCCTCCAAAGAAAAGTCGGGCATCCTGGCCGAACTCGCTCGTCACATCCTCCTCGTCGAATACCGAGCACCCGCCCGAGGCTCCCACGAGAAGTACTCAAGGATCAAATCCGGCGAAAGGATCAAAGAAAGAAGGCTCGAGGAACCCTCACCCCGTGCGCCGTGCGGAGGCATGAACCGATAAAAGGGCCGCTCCCTCGAAGGCCCCGCAGCCTCCCGAAGACGTCCCCGGCATCCATGCTATGCCGCCCTCAAAGGCCCCTCCCGCTGCGGCTCCGGCTCGGCTCTAGGCGGAGGAACGTCCACAGAATGCCTCGAAGGCATAGGCTCGTACGCCGGCACACGACGCGAAGACCGACAGACACCTTCGACGCCATCTTCTTAGCGAAGGAGCGCATCGCCACGTAACGGCGAGTCAAAGATATCGTAGGCTCTCCCGGGACTCCGCACCAACAAGAAGCCAAGGAAACGCTCATCAAATACGCTTATACTCAACAACAAAAAGAGAAAAACGCGTAAAAGATGCCAAGATGGAAAAGAGTCAAGACACTCACCGATCTGTTTGGGTCCACTTCAGTATGCAATAGAGCTCGCTCCGGAACGGGCATGCATACCTCCTCTCTCGATCCGTCCCCGCGGACGTACGTGAAATCCGGTCCCGGCATCGGAACCTCTGGGGAGCTGCGAGCGCCTCTCTCCGCGCGCTGCACTGGGCGTCCCTCGCCTTCCTCCTCACGAAGGCCACGTACTCCTCTCCGTACAAGATGAACTCCTCGGCACCGACACCGTCAAGGTACCTCTCGAAGTCCAGCACATCCATGTCCCGGAATCAAGCATCCCAAAGGGAGGGTCCTCTGAGCCACGGGAAGCACACCGGGCCATGCCGCGTAAGACTCGCTCCCTGTGTACATGGCGTCACAAGTCAAGCCTCGCAAAGCATCTTCCGCGCGTTGTCACCTCGGGAGCCCCTCGAACTCATCTCCTCATACCGAACCCACGGGAACAGAACGAACCCCTCACGGCTATCCCGCTCCAAACGCTCCCGCACATCCCCGTAGGCGATGGTGAGCTTCCCCCGGGTCCTCCTCTTCCTCGCCGTACGAGCCCATCCCAAAGATAGCAGTGGTACGCACAATGCCCAGGATCCCTATCCCACGGGAAGCACCGGAAAACCTCATAAAACCACACTGTGACAAAAACAGAGAAGGCTCGGTGCAAAAGACAACGGAGAAAAGACAAGTTGCTAAATCAAAAACAAAGAATAAACTCATACCTCCAAAGCAAAGTCAAAGCAGCCAACGAATCCGGCTACACTCCCCGCTTAAACCGGTCCAAGGAGAAGTAGAGCTCAGCCAAGCTCGCTCGCCCCAAGCAATGTCGCACCTATCCAGACCGCCAAGCTCTCCAACAGCAAAGGGAGCCTGCGGTCGCGTGGTTCGAGAACAAAGTCTCTGACAGTGCATACCACAAGAAGGAGCGCGCCAATCGCTCCCGCTGCCACGCCGGTACCCGACCGAAGGCCCCCACTTCAACGTGATCCTCATCTCCACGCCGCCGCCAGTAAGATCCCAAGGCCCTCGCGAGGACGAGGCTCAAAGCCCGGCTCTCGGCCAAAGACATCATCGAGATCATGTCTCTCCACCTCACAGGCCCCCTTTGAAGGAGAGCCGTAATAGCAAAGAAAATCGGTGGGCGCCATCGTCACCTCGCCCAGCTCTGTGGAAGGTGTGGGTGGTATCCCACCAATACTCGGATAAACCCAGGAAGACACTCTTGTTCTTCCTCGTGTCAGACACTCCAGCCAGGTTCTCAACGAACACACCTAGGCCAGAAGCATAAACCAACCTCCGGCAATCCAACCACCGCCCGCTCAACGGCAATTCAGGAAGGAGCCAACACCTCCCAGCACGAATATCAAGGCACAAGACGCCCCCAAACGCTCAACGACAACTCAACCACTGAAGGTCCGAAGTCATCTTCCCAACAGAAAAGGGCCCCTACAGGGTCACGCATCCCCAGCAATTCAAGCACCGGCAGTCAGATGTAAGCCCGAACTTCGCCCACCTCAACGGCAACGCAAGCACCGGCCATCAAAGTAAGCCCGAGCTCCTCCCAACAAGTCAAAGGGAAGTCATGCAAGACTGCATATCCCCAGCACCGACCATCATCCTTGCCCACTCAACGGCAAAACAAGCACGCGAAGGAGCCAACACCTCCGAGTACAAGTCCCAAGGCACGAAGCGCCTCCCAAAACGCCAAATGGTGAAGCAATCATCGGCCATCATCCTTGCCCACTTCAACGGCAGCTCAAGCACCGGCAGTCATCGTAAGTCCGACCTTCTACATCAACATGCAAAAACACAAATGGCACCAACCGCCGCCAGATGACAATTCAAAGTCCTTCAGCATGGCAAACCGCAGCCAGAAGATGATTCAAGTCCTCACGCATGGCAAACTACAACCAGAAGACGATTCAAGTCCTCATACTACCTCCAGCCCGGAAGGCTTTAAACCACTCGGTCCGGAAGACCGTATAAACCTCCCACCTCACTACCTCCAGCTCGGAAGGATTTAAACCACTCGGTCCAGAAGACCGTATAAACCTCCCAAATCACTATCTCCTCCGCCCTAAGGCCTTAAACCACCCGATTAGGAAAATCGTAAAATTTCCATACCAGACGCCACCACGTCCTCACAATTGACCTCGGCGGTCACCACATCTTAGGGACACCACCACGTCCTTACCACCGACCTCAGCCACACGATACTTCAGGCACCATCACGCCCACATACACTCACAAATTACTCCATCTCGAACTACGATCGGGCTTGATTCCCGCCAGGGGATACGTAGGAATCCTATCACAGGTCCACCATCGACCTATACGGCCACCCAGACGCCGCAACGTCCTCACCATCGACCTATGCGGTCACCCACGTGACACCACCACGTTCCTTATCACCGACCTATACGGTCACCCCTGACGCCACCACGTCCTTATCACCGACCTATACGGCCACCCAGACGCCACCACGTCCTTATCACCGACCTATACGGTCACCTGTGACGCCACCACGTCCTTATCACCGACCTATACGGGCCACCAGACGCCACCACGTTCTATCACCGACCTATACGGTCACCAGACGCCACCACGTCTTATCACCGACCTATACGGTCACCCAGACGCCACCACGTCCTTATCACCGACCTATACGGCCACCCAGACGCCACCACGTCCTTATCACCGACCTATACGGCCACCAGACGCCACCACGCTCCTTATCACCGACCTATACGGTCACCCCTGACGCCACCACGTCCTTATCACATTTGACCTATGCGGTCACCAGACGCCACCACGTCCTTATCACCGACCTATGCGGTCACCAGTGACGCCACCACGTCCTTATCACCGACCTATACGGCCACCCAGACGCCACCACGTCCTTATCACCGACCTATACGGCCACCCAGACGCCACCACGTCCTTACCATCAACCTATACGGCTACCCAGACGCCACCACGTCCTCACCACCGACCTCGGCGGTCACACAACACCTGTGGCACCACCACGCCCGCATTCACGTAACACTCACCCCACACCCGAACTACGACTGTGCTTGATTCCCGCTGTGGATACGTAGGAATCCTATCACAGGTCCAAATTTATTGACCTAAACGGGCCACCCAAAAGGACACCACCACGTCCTCACTTTGACCCTCACGGTCACTTCCTCTCCCAAAGACGCGATCCGCATTAGGACCCTTATCTTATCGGCGACCCCACTTCTTTCATAAGTGACGTCCGTCGAGGGGCTTCGTAAGTACCCCAATCTGGATCACTCACTTTCAAACACCCGGGAAACACCGCGAGACTCATCCACGCAGCCTCGGAGACCTCTCTCACTCAAAACCCTCTCAAAACCCTCTCAAACCCCCAACCAAACCGGGAGGAGCCTTTTCGGGATAAAAAGGGACAAAGGACCTTTGGGAATTTTCAGAAATCGTAGCAATTAAGGTCCGTACGGACCTCTTTGTTTCAATGATTACTAAATCCCCTTAAAGTCCACAATATTCCCTCAAATCCTGGAGAAATGATGACTTCCATGCGAGAGTTGGTCCGTACGGACCTCTTTGCATGCAAGATGGTCCGTACGGACCTTATTGCTCAGTGGAACATCATCATTCCCAAATATTCTCCATCATTGCGCATTCCTCAAATCGAGGAAATCCAAAATTCTCGGATAACCAAGAAGGTCCGTACGGACCTCTTTGCTCCGAAATTTTTACTATAAATAGAGGGCTCCCCCTCCTCATTTTTTCACACCTCCCACTTCTCTCTTCCTCCCTAAGCCTTCGGCTCCCTTCTAAGACCTTTCGAGGCATTCCCGCCCCTTCGGATCCTTCCGAGGCCTTCCGAGCCCCCTCGAGGTGCTCCGAAGCCTCTCCGAGCGCTCCCGAGACGCTCCCGCTGCCCCGAGGCACTCTCGAGGTACTCGAGGCCCCTCGTGGTACTCCGAGGCCTTGTCGGTCTTTCCCACGGTGTCCCGCTCTTTCCGAGTCAAACCGGCGATCCCAAACCTTGCCGAACCTCTGCCCGAATCCAACCAACGATTCCAACGCACGCCGGACCTTCGCCCGACCGATCCCGACGATCCCCACGCACGCCGAATCCTTCGCCCAAACGCAGCCTTACGCTTTCAACTCACGCGAAACTCGTCCGCGGACAACCGCATCCCCAAGCAATCCGGAACGTTACTCCGACCTCAAACACTATTCCCCTGCGGCAAGACAGACACGAACCAACATTGGTAAGGCTTCCTTCCTATTCTATTTCAATACATTTCAATACAATGTAGACATCCGATACAGCATGCATTTTTAAAAGCACACACACACACACAACTTTTTAAAGGATATTAGGGGTATCCGAAAGACTCGTTTTTACGAGGCGACTCGGGTGAGCTCTAATATTCTAATATTCTCTTCCCGAGGAGTCATCTGACCTCCGAACTCAAAATCTCATCACACAAAAACAGTTTAAAATTTATCTTTAAACTGATGCCCTTTTTCAATGTTTTGGGCTTAATAAAAACGGCGTGGCGACTCTACAAAATGCGAAAGCAAAACGGCGAGACACCTCCAACACGCAAACGCTAAAACGGAATAAGCCAGATGCCGGGGCGCGATTGTGCTGCCTCTCGGATCCGGGCGACCTCCCGAACAGCGACGAACGCGAGATGCCGGGGCCCCGCGCGCGAGCCGGATCCGGGTAATTTCAATATCCAAGGAGAAATAAGGCTCCGCCAATCCGGCCTCACCCCGCGAGACCGCTCCAACCTCATCCAGATTCTCCAAAGAATCAAGCAAACAAACCATAGCCAGTGTCCCAGAGTTGGCAAAGATGGTGACTGATAGCATCAACAACAGAAAAGCTCTCGCGAGCTGGTGGGCAGTCACCTCGTTGGCGGCAAACCCCTGCATGCACTCCTGGATCGCCACCTCCACATTCCTCGTCTCCATCCCGAGCCCCTTAAGACAGAGCTCAAACCCAACCAAAGCTCTAAACTCCTCCGCCGTGATGTGGTCTCTCCAAGTCACAGGCCTTCCAGTGAACTGCAAGCCAATAATAGCAGTAAAGTCTGCTGGCGTCACCGTAATCTCCCCCCAGCTAAGGTGAAAGCTGTGGGTGGTGTTCCCCCAGAACTCTGAGAGGGCCTGGACTAGCCCCTTACTCTTGGAGGTCACGTGGATACCTCTGCCAATGGCATCAGTGAACAAATCAAGGCCAGTAGCCATCACAAGCTTCTTGGGGTTCACCCCATCCTTCTCAAAGTTGGGCATCCTATCCCATAGCTTCACAGCAACCTCAGAAGGTCCCTTCGACTTGTTCTCCTGTAGGAAAACATAACAAAAGAAGTGTCAGTCCTTCATCTCATTTCAAAAACATGCATATATTCAAAATGTGCACATGTTTTCAAAGAAAAGCATTCATAAGAGATTTCTAGCATCCTTTGCCTAGAAAACGTGTCTTTCATCATTTGAAACACGTCATGTCAAGCACATTGCTCTCTTAATCACAAATTTCCAATTTTCACAAAAGTTCTTTGCACATAAGCATTAATCTTTCAAAACGGCATGCATGAATCTTTTTCATCGTCCAAAATCTTGCTTTCCCATCCATGATCAAGAATTGACCTAGTTCTAGCACATGCAAGGACTCCGTCACATTTTAGACATTATTTTGCTTTATTTTCGAAAAATGAGTCATTCTTATTATTTTTCAAATAAATCATACATGCATATTCATTTATCCCCTTAGCCTCATAGGTTAATCATCCAAATCACAAAATCATCAATAAAATCCTAGGAAAACTCGAAAAATTACTAAAAATTGGGCCAAGCCCTAAATCAATCAAAATTCAATCAAAATAAGTAAAATCAAGCAAATCAAGAATGCTTACCCCGACCCGACTGATTGAGGTTTCGTTGATTTGTGTTCTCCCCTATCGGAATAAAGCTCCGATGGAGGCGTGTTGAAGTCATACTTCCTCTCCGTGCGAACGAGCTCCCTCCTCCTCCTTCTAGTGGCTTCGAATATGTTCCTCCGTGCTTGCCTAGGCATTGGGTTCCCTTCCGGATTCATCTTAAGCCAAGAAAGTAAGAGAATTGAAGAAATTCAAAATTTTCTCATTCTCCTCTCTTCTTCTTCCTCGGCAGAAACAAGCAAAATAATGTTGTTTGCCCGTTCAAATCCAGTTTTAAATAATCTGGTGAAATTAATCTTCTAGCCGGACGGCATCTTTTGCCCTCGTCTTATGTCAGGCGGCCTCATTTGCTCTGAGCAGAAATTACATCTTTGTCCCTGGACTCTCCACTTAGGCATATAATTCCTGTTATTTTTTTTTAACCAGCGTAACGCTGTTTTTCCCAGAGAATATCCGTTATCTCTAAGCAAATAGACTTTTCTCCAGAGTCGCCTCCGTTACTTCCGTTATAACAGAATAACGCTAGGTGACAATCTCCTAATTGTCAAAATTCAAACTTTAGCTACCTCTATCACAGATAGTGAAGTACGCTCAAGTTTTTCAAACTTTAGCTACCTCTATCACAGATAGTGAAGTACGCTCAAGTTCTTCAAACTTTAGCTACCTCTATCACAGATAGTGAAGTACGCTCAAGTTCTCCAAACTTTAGCTACCTCTATCACAGATAGTGAAGTACGCTCAAGTTTTTCAAACTTTAGCTACCTCTATCACAGATAGTGAAGTACGCTCAAGTTCTTCAAACTTTAGCTACCTCTATCACAGATAGTGAAGTACGCTCAAGTTTTTCAAACTTTAGCTACCTCTATCTTCTCGATAGCGATGTAAGCTTTAGTTTCATCAGGTGACAACCTCCATTAATTGTCAAACCAGGTGACAACCTCCATTAATTGTCAATCAGGTGACAACCTCCATTAATTGTCAATCAGGTGACAACCTCCATTAATTGTCAATCAGGCGACAACCTCCATTAATTGTCAATCAGTTGACAACCTCCATTAATTATCAATCAGGTGACTCCTCCATGAATCGTCGAAACCTCAAGGATCCTAGACATTGTTCCTAACTATCTAGTGATACTTGAACTACGACCAAGGCTTGATTCCTCCGGGATACGTAGGTAGCCTTTCATAAAGGTCCAGCCATCCGACCGCAATGGTCACCCTCTTCCTTCATCACTCCTCAATGGTGAGGCAGCCTTTTATAAAGGTCTAGTCATCCGACCGCAATGGTCACCCTTTTCCTTCATCACTCCTCAGTGGTGAAGTAGCCTTTCATAAAGGTACAGATATCTGATCACATAGGTCACTTCCTTCATCTATCATATCTCCAGTAGGATCAGTCACTTGACCTCCTAGGTCACTTTCCTTCACTTTCCCTAGCAAGAGACCAGTTTCTCTTCACCATTCCCCAGCGGATCTTACTCGAACTACGGCCTGGCTTGATTCCTCCAGGATACGTAGGTAGCCTACTTTAGGTTCAGCCAATTCGTCATATATGACACCCCTTTTCCCCAATGGATTCCGAACCACAATCTGGCTTGATTCCTCCGGGATACATAGGTAGCCTTCCAAAGGTCCAGCCGCTCGACCACCTTGGTCACCCAATCCGTGTCGGCATTCGCCAGATCGGATCCTTTTCTATCGACAACCCCACTTGCCCTGCAAGTGACGTTGTCGAGGGGCTTCTGTAAGTACCCAAATCTGGCTCATGCCTTCCGGTAAAATTTCCCGGCAATTCCCCGGACTTTCCTAAAGTTCAGGGGCAATTTGGGAACTTTCTAGAACCTTCCAAGGGGCGAAGGACTTGCTAGGAATTAAAATTCCACGAAGTCCTTCGCTGGAAAAGCCCTTCTAGAAGGCCACCTTGCATGGTTCTAGAAATAAGCTGAGTCACATCTGGATAAGACCGCACGGCCTCATTTGCCCTGAGGTTACAGCCGCACGGCTTCATTAGCCATTGCCAGAGTGCCTATAAATAGAGGCCTCCTCTACCCATTTTAAGGGAGAATTGTCAGCAGTGTTACTCTGCCAAAATATCACCACGAAATTCTAGAGTGCTGAGAGTATCAAAAATCACCTCCCTCCTCTTCAAAACCCTTCCAAAGTTGGTCCTTCCCTAGGCAAATTTCAAGGAGATAGAGGGACACCACCATTGGTAACCTCTCCTCCTCTTTATCTTGAAATATATTTGTTATTATGTGATATATTGCTCCTTGCTTTACATATTGCTATATACTTGCTTGGTACTTGATATATTGTCATTAAAGATCCCATCTTTAGGCATGTAAATCATATCACCCCCTTTCCCTTATCACATAGGATCCATGGAAGATCCAACCCAAGGATGAACAATAAGACCTCAAAAGTCTTGTTCTAGGGTGGATCTCTCACATGGTGATGTGAAAAGTAGCATCCTTTGCACTTAAAATGTCATCTTCATATATAAAGTAGCATTCTTTGCCTATAAAAATGTCATCTTTTTCACTAAAAATGACATCTTTATTCATGCATCTTATTCCCCCTTCCCCCCTAGACCTTGCTTTTCAAGGATTTTCCACCTAAAAGGTTCATAAAGGACATAGGAGGCCATAAAGGTCCTTCCTTTTTATTCCTAGTTTTAACTTGCATCATGTTCATTACATATGCTCACATAAAAATGTCATCTTTAGCTTAAAAATGCATCCCCCATGTCCCTCATGGTTGAATCTCTATCCAAGGATTGCCTAGTGACCTTCATAAGGTACAAAAAGGCATAGGATGAGCATAAAGGTCCAATCTTTATACCCCTCCCTTAGTCCCCATTGGTACTTGGAGCATCTCTTGAAGCAAAATGGTGTAAAGGTCCTATCTTTACATCATTTCCTCCACTTAAAGATGCCATAAACGGATTCTCCTTTAGAAAAGGATGATCTTGAGCCCCACATCTCCGATCATCACTTGAGACGAGCATAAAGGCCCCGATAAAGATCCAATCGTCTCAAGATGTAGGATTGATGGGCAAAAGTCATTCCTTTCTAAAGAGTCTTATCCTTGGACTATAAAAAATGGTGTCCCTTTTCCGATCTCATGTGACCCAAGGTCTCATCATGATGATCATAAGTTCAAGATGAGAACGGGACCAAAGTCCCGAACACATAAAAAATCCAAGGAATCTCGAGCGATAACCAACTCATGGTTTATACGTCCGGAAGACCACTTGGAACATTCTCTCCTTTTTAAAAGCACACATCCCACACACAAAAACACTAAGACAATCATGAAAATCGAATCTTGGAAGACTTGCTTCGGCAAGGCTCTTTGGGTGAACGACGATCCGTTCTTCCCAAAGGATAACTTAACCTCCGGATCCAAATCCTTTTTTTCAAAGTTTTGAGGAAATCAAAATGGTGTGGCGACTCCATTTTTCAAATTAAACCGGATGTTTCCAAACCGATGTGAGGCGGTGATCCCCTTACACTAGAAAGCGGTTCAACATCTAAAAACAAAAAGCCGCTATCTTGGGCACCACATTCACACCTGGTAAGAACTGAATGCAGCAGGTTGCTGATGTCTGATGTTGGCAAGTGCTGTCTCACAACTCAGGACACCTTGTGGTAAGTTGTGTCGCGTGACACAATCAGCCTCACTGACAGGTTTTCCTAACCAAGCTTCAATATTGTCTCAAGACCCCACCTTTGCCTAGGGCAAGAATTTCAACAGCCCCTCATGAAGTAGGCTTCAAGTACAGAGCTATTCTCAAGGATCGAGATTATAAAACCAGCCCTAAAATTTGCACAGACGATCTTATGCACACACAATTCCTCTTCTGCCAGTATGGAAGAAATCATTGCGAACTGGATCCGGGGCAGCCTAACTTTGACATAGCTCCAACGCAGCCCCATTGCAGATAGAAACATCACGTGGCCAAGGAAGCGATTATCTTTCAAACTTCAGTCAATCAGTCGTTGAATAAGACTCAGAAATGTATATGTGCAGGGGCACATCCTTTGAAAAGTGGGAATGAATCCCGATTTTATGTGACACACTCGCTTTAGATTTGACTCTTTTGGATGAGTATAAGCATTACAAGGCGTGGAAAAGTGTATGGAAGCCCCTGCTAACAGAAAGACAATGTTTGGCTCTATATTCCTAGAATGTAGAAAGAGAAGACTTGTCGAGACATTTGAAAACTTGTCTTATTCATGATGATCACAAGGCTGCTTAAAACCCTTTATTGATGTTCGGGTTATTCAAACACTAAATCCTGATATGAACAAATATTCTAATTGATCATGAGGAGAAAGCCGACTGATATCAAGAATCAAATTTGGTGAGATGGAATGAGGATTTGTGTATAGGGACGGCCCTTAATGAGACCAGATTTTCTGAGATTTGAATGTATTTGTGACCGGACCATTCCTGGTTGCCTACGTTCCCCCCAATGTGAGGAGCTCAGGTCGCCGTAGTTCGGGCAAGTCCTGATTTGAAAATGGAAACTCGAGGATCTTTTGAGAATTGGAGAGTTGAAGCACATGTCTCCTTTGAAGTGTCAATGAAAGACACGGATGCGAAGCCCCGATGAGGCATTCACGGGAAGTGTTTGTGGAGGAGAAATGAAATATGCTCACATGAAGTGTCAAATGAATTGGATTTGAATTTGCATATTCTTTGATTGATGACCCTGAACCGAGATAGATTAGGTTCCAACTTAAGCAAGCAATGAAGCACTAATTTGATTTAGATCTTGACGGGATCTGAATGAAATTGCTATCCGGTAGGAACTGTAGCTGGGTTTCAGGGCTTTGATCGGCTATAGGGTGATTTGGAAAATTGATTGCATCATGACCTCTTAAGATGAGAGATCAGCTGGGCTTTTTACTGACTGAACCTCTAAAAATGAGAGGTTGGCTTTCAAGGATGTGTTTAGGATTTCTAAGGTGAGGAAATTGATTGCCTCTAAGAGTGAGAGGTCAAATTTGTTTCAGTCAAAGGCAAGGCTAATGGGAATATCCTCTAAAAATGAGAGGATGATTTGAGATTGGTTGGAGGTAATGGTGAGAGGACATCCATGCTGTCTCTTTATTTGCTTTGAGACTTCCTTTGAATAAACAACCAGATCTTTTAAACTTTGCTTTTGAGACAATTGCTAGGGACTAGGCTCTCCTTTTTTTTTTTTTTTATTCCTCTCTTTTTTTATTTTTGAGAGAGAACTTCAGCTAGTCCCTAGAATGGATCACTGCATTCCACCATTCTTGAGCTTGAAGACGGTCAATCTTCCTTTGAATCATGGGAGCCTCAAGGATAGTCTCTGTTTTTCTGGAAATGGCTAAACGGGTTTCAAAACATGCCGATCTTGAAATGAAAGGGGTATTTTTTGGTGAGGGTGAGGTAATGGCTTTACTATGGGTGAAAGGTTTCAGTCCCAGTCCATACCGGATGATCTAAGCGAGATTAAGTTTTCATTGCTTGCTTAAGCTTACTTGAGAAAGATTAATGCAAATCCACTGAGCAACGGAACGATGAATATGATGAAAGAGATGTGAGCATATGAGATGCGAGGTAGGGAGTTGATAAGCTCCAATTTGAGAAAGATATCAGTTGATTTTCTCACTCCGATCAATTTAAAATTAATCATTTCAATGAATTAGTAATTGAGCAGCACAAGTGATCATGTAGAATAAAACCATTTCAATTAAGTGTAATGTGGGCGTGCAAGTGATGTCCCGAGTCTAGCAAGAAAAGAAATAAAGACTTTTATTACTGCAAAGCAACTAACACATTCATAACAGACTCAAACCCCAAAAGGGACACTTACCAATAAAATGAAAGACAGTCTATAGACCCTACGATGACTGATTGACTTCTTCGACATATGGACGGAAAGACCTCTTGGCTTCTGCTGATATCACGGAAGAGGATTAGTGACAACACTGGGGCGAGCCTTCTCAATCCTACTCTCATCAACAAGCCTTTGGATGAGCACTTTCAGAGGAGTGCAATCATTGGTGACATGGCCGGGATACTGATGGTAGAGGCAAAACTTGCTCGTGTCCAGCTTTGGATTGCGATGAACAAGACTGTAATTATCAAGGGGTTTGATCATTCCTCTTTGAACTAGCCTATTGAAAGCCTCTTCGGTTGTCAATCCGAGGTCATCAAATTTCCGCTGCTTGCGATGTGGAAACCAGCCATAGTTCGGAACACTACTTTTCTCTTGAAAGTCTTTTTCAATCTTCCCTTCATCGATGAGCCCTTGGATGATCACCCTCAAAGATTTACAGTCGTGAGTGGTATGGCAAGGGTATTGATGGTAGTAGCAGAACTTTATTTTATCCAAGTTCGGCTTAGGATTAGGAGGGCTATAATTTATCAGTTGCTGAACCAATCCTCTGTTTACTAAGATCTTGAAGAATTCATTCTTAGGCATTCCCACATCACCACAGTACTGTTTTCCTCTCTTCATCTGAACCACCTTTGGAGGTGACTCGGGTTGGAACCCCTACTGAATGGGATTCATGGCATGAGTGAAGGAAATTTGATTAACGGTCAAGTACGGGGTTGGTCCTGAATACTGACCCTGCATAGACAACGAGCTGAAACCATAAGATGAACCCATTAATGGTTGAGAAAAACTTCCTTGAGGCGGAACTTGGTTAGCGGGGAACGGCAGCAATCCCTTCTGGTTGTTCAAATAATGACATTGGCTGTGGGAACCTTGCTGAGATTGACACTGCGACCCTAACTGATTAGGTGATCTAAAAGCATTGAGGATCAGTTGTACACCCTGAATCTGAGCTTGGCCAATTTGAGGTGCTGGAGGAGGACTCTTACCTTGTGCATTCACATTCATCCCTTTCATCCCATGCATTTGATAATCGGGGGGAGATATAATATCAACGGTGGGATGAAGAGGGAGGGAAACATTTCCAGTCCCATGGTCAGCGTTGTTAGTACCAATGATCTCCTCATAGGACCCATCTTCGTGACAAATGACTGCAATCCCTCGGACACGCATTGCTTCCACAAACTTAGCATGTGTTTCCTCTTCTCGAGCCCTAGCAGTTTGGGCGAGTAACTGAGCCTTGCACTCACAGACCAAGGCAGCCTCAAGAGAAGCTTGCAACTCCGTCATAGACAAATCATTCAGATTCAGCTGACCTGAAGCAAAGGAACCTTCAGACTGGGCGGACAACACATTCCCTGTATCAGACATCTCGGATACCAAAACAGATGAGAACTCTGCAAGAAACTGCAATCACCTCAGAGACGCGAACCAAACGAACACTGAAGTTGGAGTACGCACCCAACTTGCCGCAACTGCAGAGGTGGATATGGGTTGATAAGGTAGTATAGGAAAGAGACTTGAGAAGGTACGGGAGAGGGAAGGATAAAGGGAAGGACTCGTGCAAACATCTTATTTATGTTCAAGTAGAAATCGGTGTCTTTTAAGTCCTAAATAAGGTTGGAAAAGGATAAGCCTTTATTTTCGCATTCTAAGACCTCGGGGGAAACCTAGAGACGCAACATTCAAATTATACCAAATATTTTGCATAGAAATTAATAATAGGTAATAATACCTAAACAAGACCTAAACACAATGTGGGACGGACGAGTAATCCAAATTTCTGAGAAATTTGGGCGGCATAACGGGTATTCTTGAAGAATTTCAAAGAAAAATCCGGCATGACCTCTCGTCGGTGCACGGTGACAATGCGGCATGATCTCTCGTTAGAACATGTCACGAGAGCGACATGTCCATACGTGAAACCATGTTGCATTGGCAACATGCCCACACGTGCTAGGTTTTGGGATAGGTATGAAGGCCTATTATAAATTTCGAAACAACTCATTTTGGTATAATTAAAAATGTTGTATCCAAAAACCAACCATCGGGTAAGCTTTAAAGTGTGGCTCCACCTATGATGCGCTAGGGGGATAGGTTTGATATTAGGCGCTCAAGCGTTGGCGACATTCATCACCGTCCGCGATGCCGTCAATCGCACCAAATGGGCTCTAAATCTATGTGACGTAGTGTGAGGGTGGCTATGTTCTTTTATTTATGAAAATAATTTTGAATCCATTTATTTTATTTTCTTTTTATTTGAAAAGGAAAAACAAACGGAAAATAACACACGCAGATACAGATTAACAAGGTACAATAATCAACTGCACATTCCGATTCGAAGGGACTGCCTTTAGCCAAAAACCTGCACAACTGCTCAGTGGCCAATTCTGTCGCGTGACACAGGACAGAATGGTCCAAGACTGTCGCACGACTTGGCTAGCCACTGAACCAGAACCATAAACAGGAATCCAGCCCCTGCCTCCTCATGGCAAGGAACAACTCACAACACCAGAATACAGCAACATAACAACATGAAGCACACAAGGGCACACAAGGGCACACAAATCTCACAATCCCATAAAATGCATATACCACACAAAGTCATTAATGATGCACACAAAATGAACACATTGGATGTTTACAAGAAATGAAAGCTTGACCCTCTTTTGAAAACCAGTTTCATGTCCCCAGCGGAGTCGCCACTGAATGTACCTGAAAAATTTATGAAAATTGGGAGTCGCCACGCCGTGTTTAAGGTACACTTTGAAAAACCTTTGAAAATAGAGAAAAGGGTTCGGGGGTCAGGTTACGTGTTGGGAAGAATTTGAGGGTTCACCCAACACGCCTCGTTCGCAAACGAGTCTTTCTAAATTAAACATCCAAAGCATTCATAGTGTGTGCATACATTAATGACAATAAATGTGGTAAATGAATTTTATTGATAACATGAGATTGCTACAACTTGTGAGCCACTTAGAACAATGGGGGGCCACATCCCAGATTACAAATATAAGGACAACTTACAACTGGAAAAGTATTCCTGCAGATTGGCAAGATGTGTCGCGTGACACAGGATCCGCCTGGCGAGTTGTGTCGCGTGACACAGGACTCATCATGGCAGATTGTGTTGCGTGACATAGGATGCTTATCTGCAGCAACCTTACAGATTGAACATAGACTAAACAAGGATCTAATCAGATCAAATCATAATAACAGTTCAACTCATATAACCACAAATCAACAACGAGTTGACCAAAGGGGTGTGGATATGGGGAGATCCATACTCCCTTGGCAAATAAGCCACAAATTCAATGAGATCAAACTATGAACAAGCAATTAAACCAAACAGATCAATTAAATAGAGAAATGGCGATTGTGATTCGACAATTAGGAATATATGGAGTATAATTATCAAATCAGATGAAGAGATATTACATGGATTATGAAAGTAGCAAAGCGTATTAGAGAGAAGAGAGGGATGAAGTGATTACCCTTGTAGATCCGCAAATTCTATACCCAAGTCAGGTATAGAACCCTTCTGAGCAGCTTTTGGACTGAATTGAGCTCAGTAGTGATGGTGAATTGGAGATCTAGTGGTGGTGTGTGGGTTGGATTGGATTGAAGGAGAGAAGGAGGGAGTTGGGTATGAGAGAGAGAGGAGGGTTGTGCGTGTTTTGGAGTGTGTGTTACATGAACAAATGGGCAGAGTAACAGTATGTCAAAATGGGTGGAAAAGGGATCCATATATGAGAGGGGTAGGGTCTTATTTATAGGCTGCTGAAGATGGGCAAGTTATGTCGCACGACCTTCTGTTTCTGTTTTCCGTGGCTCGTGATGTCGCACGACTAAGCAAGCCAATAACCGTTTCTGGTGCCAAATACCTGATTCTGGAACATTCCAAGGTAATTTCCAACAAGTCCAAACTGAATAATACCTTATAGGTCCTTTTGCCTGCGAAAAATACTTAAAAGTATTTCCTTCGCAAGAAACTTATAAAAAGTTTCCGGAAGTCTCGGAATGGATCGGGAATTTACCAAAACGCCCATAGTGTAATTTTATCATATTAAAATGCACCTATAAAGGGTCGCGAATTGGATTGGCGTACTCACATCCACATATTCAAATTCCCCAGACACCCCTAGGCTCCCCTCCCAAATAAAACCCTAACCTTGCTACTCTCTCCTCATTTTTGATCTTCTCTCTCTCTCTCTCTAAAAACACACCCCACCCAGACACACTCTTTCTCTCTCCCTTCTACCGGTCCCCTTCCCCGTTCTCCGGCCAACTTTTTTCTGCGACGATGACCGCCTCCCACAGCTGAATGACCAGCATAGAACCCAGATACCCACTTCTCTAGAGTCTCAAGTCCACCACACCTTCCTTGAATTTTTGATATTGCAAGGAAGTCTCCAAAGTGTATATCATCTACAGTAATGTTTGTGACCCATAGTTGAGAACGCTCTTCAAAGTTAGCTTCCATGTGCTTCTCGAGAAATTTAATATTAGAAATCTCACCCCATCCAGTATTTGAGAATAAGGGGAAGACATCCCACAACGCTTGAAGGATTCCTAACATCCCTTGCTTTCATAAGGAAATTGAAACTCCATTATGTTTTGCCTGTTTAAGAAAGAAAAGAGCAACTGTGAGTAAAAAATTGATTTTTTTGGCTAGTCTGGGTGACGAACTTTAGGACTTACATATTCATACTTAGCTTTCCCTTCCCAGGAAAATATTTGAAGGAAAATCTAGAGGGAGAGAGAGAGAGAGAGAGGAGATGAATTTGGATGTTCAAATTTGAAGTGAAAGAGTGAAAAGTGTTTTAAGTGAACTGACACTATTTCTGAAGGAAGACCAATTAATAGATCTGGTCGAATTTTTTTCAGAAACGAAAGTTTTATATGTAACGACCCTAACCCTAGGCACTAATTTTAATAAAATATTATATGCTTTTAATATTAATGTTAATTTTATGTGCTCATTTGATGTCTTTAAATTCTTATTTTAAGATGAGATGGTTGGGAAATGATTTTAAAAACTTAGGACTGCAAGAGACATTAAATAAAGCATTTCGGGGAAAGTATAAAAATAGAAAATAGATAAAGTATGAAATGAGGTTAAATTGTGGGGGCAAAAAAATTGGAGTAAGGGGTTTAGTTTTAATGCTTTGGAATTTGGAGGACCTAGTAGTTTATTGTTGAAAGCCTTTTATTAGTATATCATGGGTGGCCATACCCCTTAAAACCCTCTCCTTCAATCCTTAGTAAAAAAGGACCCATACCCTTCCATACTTCCTTCATCCTTCCCATACTCCATCCTCCTCATTCTTTTCCTTCATTTCTCTCTTACAATTTCCATGGAAACCCCATTGAGAAACCCACCTCTTCTCAAGCTCCTACCAAGTTCAATCCTTCTTCATTTTTCAATCCGGGAGTACTTTTGTAATCGGGGCATCTAAGGGAGTTCATCAAGCTAAATAAATCCATAATCCATCTCCTATTCTAAGGTGAGTTGTTATGACTTTCTTTCCTCTAAATGTTCATGAGCTATTTATTGTTGTTGTTGTTGTTGTTGTTGTTGTTATGATGGTTGTTTGATGTTTTGGAAGCCTCTTTCAAGTGAGAAATTGGTAAATGACATATGATGAGGTTATTGTTCATAAAAGTGAATTTAGAGTGTAAGAAATGGGTGGAGTTAGTTTTAGAAGATTGACCTTGAAATGTGTTAGTGAAATGGGTTGGAAATCTTGTGGTAAATAATTTAGGTTTATATTATTTTGGGGTTTAAATGATTTAGGATGAGGATTGTAAAGTTAGAAATTCTATTGGTGTTCATAGAAATAAGTTTTGTTAAAAGGAAAAGAAAATAAGTAAAGAGGGGTTTTTGGAAATCTGGGCAATGCTGAAGAAGGGTTTGGGCGGTCGCCCATGAGGGGCAGTGGCGGATCCAGGAATACTAGTCAGTGGGGGCCAATTTTTTATTTTTCTTTTGCCGCGAGCGAATTACTCAAATTAAACATTTTTATTTTGTAATATTTAATACAGTATATAATAAAAATGACTTAATAAATGGAAGTTATTAAATATATTTTTTGAAAAATTGCATTGTAATTCAAACATTATTAATATAATAATTATTTGGAAATCATGTGCCCTGTTATAATAATCCAAGCTCTAAACCACAAATAGCACCGAAATATTTAAAATCTTCATCTTAGATAAAGTATTTTTTTAAAAAAACCTACTTCCTCCGTCTCTAAATGATTTTTATTTTTTTTGACATTCATTAAAAGCAAAATTGAAAAAAAGAAATTTGACATTCATATAAAGACGAAGTGAGTATTATTTATTGGATAATTTATGAGCTTAAAACAGTTGTATGGGCTTTACAAAAATGAAAACAGTTGTACGGGTTTATTAGAGACGAAAACTGTTGAATTGAGTTAAAAATGGGATATAGTTGAATCTTGTACCTCCAGGTCATAAGATTCAACTTGACCAGTTTGCCACAGGAAGATACGAGTAGTTTCACAACAATTAATAGTATATATATATATATATATATATATATATATATATATATATATATATATATATATATATATATATATATATATATATATATATATATATATATATGATTGCTTTGAGAAACGAGGGACATTTTTGTCCAAAAATAATGGGCCACTTGTTAAGATACTCTTGAAGGGGGTATCCTAACAAAACCCTATATATATATATATATATATATATATATATATATATATATATATATATATATATATATATATATATATATCAAAAAAAAATTCTTGGAAAATGAGTGGGGGTCGTCGACCCGCTGGTGTCTTAATAGCTCCGCCCCTGATGAGGGGGTGAGCGGCCGCCCATGTGAACAGAAATTTGGTCTCCTGGAAATCCCTCTTGGGCGGTCGCCCAAGAGGTTGTGTGCGGTTGCCCATGAGGGCAGCAACTTGGGTTCCTTTTGAAAACCACTTGGGCGGTCGCCCATGGTGCCAGAACTTCCTTAGTCTCCTTTCTTGCTGATTGTTACCCACAACCTAGTAACATGACGTCTAACCATTATAAATTAATAGAACCTAATCTAATTCGGATAGGAATCAATCCCTTTCAACCTAGATTCAAGTAGAGCTTTTGGGCCACTTAAGTAATGTGACTTCAACTTGATAAATTTAGCTTGAATCTATAGAGACCTTGTAATATGGAATATTGTCCGGAGGATGGTTGTTAAGCTTGATTCGTACTTCACCAATGTGGTTCGAACTTGGGAAGTAGATCATGAACTTTTATTAAGGTTATCCGAGGTGGTGTAATGACTTCGTATGAATGATTTATGGTACATGGTGACATTGTTATCCCAAGTGTGGATTATGTGGCATATTATTACATTGTTATCCCAAGTGTGGATTATTCGGTTATATTGTTATCTTATTTGATTTCATATTCATTGATTGTACTATGTATAGTGTATTACTTAAATGTTGCACTATGATATTGGTTGAACATGAGTATATTTTACCATGTGGCTATATTGCTTATCCCCTCATGGATTATATTTCAAGTAACTATTATGTGCTTGATAATGTGTTAATCGGGCGATGTTGGGGGTATAGCATAATACGATCAATTAGGGAAGTGTGACCTAATGTGATCGGATTATGTTATATTCGTGGACCGTCCCCTCCTGTGGCCACAGGTCGGGGTTATAGCATCTGTATTGAGCCAAAAGCCTTACAGAGTTGCTACTATCTTATATGGTTCCCTGAAAAATGGGTCTTATAAGATGTGAGTATTGCTTAAGCAGCTCACCTAAGATTGGAATTTTATATCCAATGTTGTACGACTATTGTTCAGACGGAAAAAGGTAAACCGAGGTAATGTAAAGTGTTTACGGCTTTTCCAATGTGTTATATGCAACTTGTTATGTGTTGCATCTTATATGGCATATTGCTGCATTCATAATAGCTTGCTGAGATTTATTCTCACCCCTCTCCCTTTAATGTTTTTAGATTCCGAGATAGGCGGACCGGCCAAGTAAGGGCGGTGAGGAGTTTGGAAGTGATATTTTGGGAATCATCGGGATATGTATAGGTTGGCGTAGAAAGTGTATTTTGGTATAATTCATTTAGGGAGTTTGTATTTATAAACCTTAATTTTATGTTATAACCGATACCTTTTTGTAACTAAAACAGTTTATTACTTTCAAAGTTGATCAACTCTTTCTCCATCGTGGAAATGTGTAGAGTTATTTTGAAATGATTATGATAATTGTGTTTATGTTTGAAAGTTAAATCAAAGTTTTAAAAGTTTAGGAAATTTTGGTTAGTTTGAGGACGCTCCAGCTCGGGACACGTGTAGGTTTCGGGACGGGGTCCTCACATTATAAGTCACTTATAAGAGATAAAATAGTTTTATAAGTCATTTACATTTAATCTATAAGAGTTGTAATCTGTAAATTATGAGATAAAATCGTCGTTGTTATTGAAATTTTTGATTTTTTTGTTGAAAAAATTGTCTTATAAGTTAATTATAAGAGACGAAGTAGTTATAAAAAGCAAGTTGGTCTTATAATTCAGCTATAAGAGTTTTAATTTGTAAATTATAAGATTAATTCGTTGTTATTATTGAAAATTTTAATTTTTTTGTTGAAAAAATTATCTTATAAGAAACGAATTAGTCTTTTATAAGTCACTTATAAAAGTTGTAATGTGTAAATTATGAGACCAATTCGTTATTATTGAAATTTTGATTTTTTTTGTTTGAAAAAATTGTCTCATAACTGAATTATAAGAGATGAAGTAGTCTTATAAGTCAGTTATAAAAAAATTATAAAAGACGAAATAGTTATAAAAGGCAAGTTGGTGTTATAATTAGCTATAAGAGTTTTAATGTGTAAATTATTAGATTAATTCATTGTTATTATTGAAATTTTTTATTTGTTTCGTTGTTGTAAAAATTGTCTTATAAGTCAATTTAAGAGACAAATTAGTCTTATAAGTCACTTATAAGAGATGAAGTAGTCGTATAACTCAGTTATAAGAGTGCGAGGGGTGTCTATGGAACTTTATATCTATTGTGTCCTGCATTGGGTTTGAATATTGACAGAGGGGCCTTAGAGGAAGTGGGCCAGGATTTTAATGGATAAATTTGAGATCTTAAGGATGGAAGAAACTGAAGATATCACTACTTATTCTGCTAAGATTCTTGAAATTTCAAATGAATGTATTAGTCTAGGGGAGTCAATTTTAAATGCTAGGCTAGTTAGCAAAATCTTAAGAACTCTTCTTGAAAGATTTAATATCAAAGTTGTTGTCATATAAGAGACCAGTGATACCAAAATTGTAGGCATGTATACCATCATTGGTATCCTGATTGTTTTTTAGCTCAATCTTGAGGCTCAACAAAAGAATAATGCAATAATTGTTGCCCTTTAAAACTCTGCAGTTATTCCAAAGGATAAAGCTGACTTATCCTCTGAAATTGATGAGTCTAATCTTGAGGAAGATGATGTGGCTGTAATCACCAAGAAAATCAATTTTATTCTGAATAGCAAAAGGAGAAACAAGTTTCCTAATAAAGACACTCAGTACTTAGAGAAACAAGAAAATAATTCTGATGGGGGTTCAAAAGAAAAGTTTTAATAACAAGAAAACCTTTGAGTCTGTGCAATGTAGGGCATGTCGTGGGTATGGTCACTTTGCTAATCAGTGTGCTAACACACTTAAGAAAAGGGAAATGAGTTGCACTGCTACTCTGAGTGATAGTGAGGATGATGAAGTAATTGATAACATCTCTGTGTTTGAATCTTCATTTGTCTGTTTTAATGCCTACACTACAGGTACAAAGGAAGAAGTGTTTTCTGAAGCTGATTCAGATGTGTACACATCTGAACTCACATATGAGCAGACCTTCAATTGTTTCTCTATAAAATGAGATTTTGATGATAAAGGTCGTGACATCCCCTATGATGATAAAAATGATTTCGTTGCTAAACATGAGTTTCTAGTAACTAAGAAAGAAGTTGAATTAAAAAGGTTAAAACTGATTTTGAGAAAGATGAGAGTATTCTAACCAAGTTAAACACTGGAAAAATGAATTAAAAAGGCATTACATCTGTCATTATTGCTTTGCTCCTTGGTACATTCATACCTTCTGTTTTAAATTAAATACTAATAAAAAAGCAGGTTGTGTGAATCAATCTCAAATGTATGACATGATATGTACTCAGATGTACACACATCCTGGCACACATCTGAGACCAGAACTACAGGTGCATCACAGTAAGAATGTTAAAACTAGGTGGGTGGAGAAACCTAGTGCCACCTACAATGTTGCCTACTCATTCCTCAAGAGTATTGTCATTGGTTCATGGTATTTTGATAGTGGGTCCTCTTGGCACATGACAAGTAACCAAGTTATTTTAACTGAATACACATCTGGCAATGGTGGTAAGGTAAACTTTGGTGGTGGGGCACAAGAAAAATAATTGGGAAGGGGACTCTAGCTATTGAGAGTCTCTAAAAATTACACAATGTCTACCATATAGAAGAGCTTAGGGAAAATCTGATAAGTATCAGTCAGTTGTGTGATGACAATCTCCATGTGAAGTTTTTTAAGAAAGTGTGTGAGGTGTTTGATGAGTCCAACACATGTGTGTTTACTGACATTAGATCTTCTGACAATTGTTACAAGTTTAGTGATAATTTGTATTGTTTAAGTTCTCATGATGTTGTTTTAGATGATACACTTCATTTTAACCTCAAAACTACTAAGGATGATGTTTCAAGTCATCTATTGGAGTGGAAATCTGCTAATACAAGAGCTAGAGATAAGAAATGCATTGCAAAGAAAAATCAGGGAGATGTGAGTCCAGATATGTAGAAGGATTTGTCTGCAGATGTGAACACAACAGTTCCCACATCTGAACACACATCCACTCAAAGAACTAAGTCTGAAGACAATTCTTCAGTTTCAGAGGGAGAAGCTATTTCAGAAAGAGATCAGATTGGGTCTGTTGATAGATCAGATGAAATTTTGTCCAGAATTCAGAAAGATCACCTCACTTCTCAAGTGGTTGGTGTAATGCATGATCAAAGGCAAACATGAATGAATGAGAAAGTAAGTCACAGGGCATTGGATGGTTTATGGAGTCATACATCTTTGTATTCTAAGGTATCTTGCTCTTGTTTTGTATCTAATCTATTGAGATATGGTAGCTTAGTCTAGGCAGACAATTTTGATGATAAAAACACCACTGGTGGGTGTTCCTACCTTGGTAACAACCATGTTTATTGGTATAGTTGGACAAAAAAATTTGTGTCCTTGTCCACATCTGAGGCTGAATATATTTCCCTTACAAGTTGTTGCACTCAATTAATTTGAATAAATCAGATGCTGAACGATTATGAATAAAATAGCAATTTTTTACTGCTTTCTATGATAAAAAGAGTGCCCTAGAAATATCAAAGAACCTTGTCCAATACTCCAAAATCAAATATATAGACATTATACATCACTTCATCAAGGATCTTGTTTAATAAAAAATTATGTGTCTAGAATTTATTGGTACTGAAAATCATTTGACTGTTATATTTACTAAGGCAATAGATCATGAGAAATTTTCCACTTTAAGAAAGTCTCTTGTCTTGTGTTCTATTTGAGGATGTGGGCAAAGATGTGCACAACGTCTGTATATTAGTTAACTATTAAAAAAATTAGAAAATCCAAAAATAATATACATTAGCACAGTCAATCTCAGTGTGGTCACTTGTTTGTATACATATTTGACATGACTTGTTACTTGATTGTGATCACTTCCTGATCATGTTGTCTTTTAATAACTTGAAATAATTTTTCTAGATATCTTACAGTGGGTGTCTTATTCACAAGAGAAGCAATTGTTTCACCAATCTGCATGAAGCCAATCCAATGTGATCAAGTGATTCTCAACATAATAATTTGAAATTGAAAAGATCAGTGGACAAAGGACTATCTTTTGGTAATAGAAAAGTGAAAGCTACTCAAATTATGTATTTTTTCCTAATTAAAAAAATGGGTGAATGCATTCTAGAGGCTGAGTAGATTGGATTATTGCTGATTGACTACCTGTTACCAGTTGTGTTCCCAAATATAACTCACATCCGAAGCCACATTTGTACTGAGATTTGACCCTTCACTTGTATGCATAACATCATTCTAGTCATTCTACATTTTTAGGTCATTCTTAGATACCCGGTAAATATATATGTCTGTTTATTTTCATTATTTATAAATTTTTTATTTAACATGTTTTTTATTAATAATATTCCTCATCAGGTGATTTCTAGGTCAAACATGTAAATGGGATTTGTTATGCACTGCTTCAAAGTGTAAATGTGGAAATGATATGTCTCAGATATCTTATTGTTATTATCCCTAATTTTTTGGTCGTCCAAGTTAAAGTACGTGTCCCACGAGGTTTGTATCTCCTTACTTGTTAAGGAAATGAGGAGCTGTGTTTAATTGAGAAGCCCTATCCATCATATCATCCTCTATCTCTTTTTGTATTTCACTCTCTCTCTCTCACATACACACACATCATATTTGTGCTCTCTCTAATCATAGTTGCAAAAGTTATCCAATGTCTTTTGATGCCCAAAAGTTGTCCAATGTCTTTTGATGCCCAAAAGTTGTCCAATGGCTTCCACAAATGTGCGCATATCTTAACCTACATCTGGGGATTCAATCTTATTTGATGTTCAACTCGAGGCTTTTGATGCCCAAATCCTGGTTTCTGAAGGCCACACTGCAGCATTTACAAGCTCAGATCTCTGCATCTCAGACTTATACTGAGGATTCTCTTTTCACCTTGATGACTACAATTTTTTGTCAAAATGGGAGAGATGAATTTGACATAGGGGTGGTGATAAGGTTGAAGACGAAGAACTATAGTAGGAGATAACCATGATACTGAACCAACAACAAAGCCAGAATCCTAGAACATATTGTGCTAGAAAATTCATGGGGAGAACAATTTGTTGACTCAAGATAATAATTGAAGAACACATCATTTACGGGGGGGAGGGGGAGTAATTTTTAGTTAACTCTGAATATTTTTGGGTGTTACTATTTGATAAACTGCTTTTGTTACGGTATGTTTTCATGCAGTTGTTGTGTGGATGCGTTTACATATCTTGGCACACATCTAATTCAGGGGGATTTCATATATTTTATTCTATGTAGATTAATCGACCCATTTATTTTTATTTATGTAGATATTCTATAATCTCCTAACTTTCAGAATCTAACAAATATTTATCTATTTTTATTGTCAATCTTTGTTTCTTGTAGATTACTTCATATATTGAGCATCTATAAAAGCCAGATTATTGCTGTGAAGAACTCAGGTACTTCTATGCATCCTACAGAGCAAAATCAGAGAGAGACTTTTGAAGTCGAAATATCCAGAGCGCTATTTTAGGTTGTGTGTACAGTTGTGTCTTACATCTGAACACACATCTTTATTTTCTATTCGAGTTCTTGTTCAGTTTTCTTCTTTCTCTTATGTCTGTTTGGTTGTTGAACTATTCAACATAGTTGAGTAACAGAGAATTATGTTTAGAACTTGCTTGAGTGTTTTGGTGATTTTCCTATTTCATTAGTTAGGTTTTTATTCTGTAAGTCGGATCTTTTTATATTGTAATCCTTTTTAATTTAAAAGCATTGTTTGTTGGAGTTGAACCAGTGAACGTTTAATACTTTGTGTTATTTTTACTTAATTTTTCGCTGCGTATTATCAATTGTATGAACAGTCTAGTCTCACATTTGTACACACGTCTGATCCTCTGAATCTTTTGTGATTTATTTTCACATTTCTAGCTAAACAAAATTTTCAGACGCATGTTAAAATGTGATTACTAATAAAGTTTAAGCTTCAATTTCAAAACACTTATGATGAAATATTCAAAATAAAATGAAGTACACTTATTTTTATAAGAGATCGAAATGAAATATTTTTTAAAAATAAATAAATAAATATTAGGGTAAAATGAGAGAAAAAGAGATATGCATTCTGTAGATATAATTCTATGTCTAAATTTTAAAGGTTTCTCTATCTGGATCCAACTATGAGCATAATACAAATGCCACACAAAATTCCAAGTGCCTAAAACATACTCATATCAACTAAAATAAAATAATAAATAAACCAAAAAATGCCAATAGTAAAACAACAAATTAACAAACAACCTATCAACTGATTAAGCCAATATGCTTATAGATTTCCAGCACATATAACTAATTAATCCCTCCAATCAAACTGCAAAGATTTTGTTTACAAATCCAATGAACTGTATTTTTTCTATTATCAAACTGCGTAACATTTACAAACTATATATGTGATGCTGCCACAGAAAAAATGGTTGCACGGGCCTGAAACGGGTGATTCAACGATGGATACTTCGGTTGCTTTTCCGTTCGTCTCCTGCGCATACAACACATGTAAACTAGGTCGGGGGCGTCTCCGGAGTTACCCCCCCCCCCCGGAGTGAGAGTCAGTGTAAAGTCTTATAAACAAAGAGAGTATCAATGGAAACTAGTAGAAAATAACTGCAGAAATGTACTTGTAGCTTACCAAATCCCACTTTTTCATGTTTTTTATATACTCCTTTAGGTCATGTGCAAATCACATGATCATGGACACATGTCGATCATCCATTAGATATGCATGAGTACCCCCAAAAATAGTGGAGGTGCCTCCCTCTTTCTCTGGCAGATTCTTCATCATTTAACATATTTTGTGGGTCCAGATGTGACATCCTAAACATCTTCTGAATATCACTGTTAATACATATGTCGCCTGTGGCCGTCAACCAGGATAAGGTGACAACCCTCGGTTGTCGCTGATATGAACATCTTCAAGTGAGACTTCTGCCTTATGGTCATATCATTTCATTTGATGACGGGCTTTAGTGGGTTTCTCGCCGGACCTGGTTTCCCGCCAATACACTTAAAGAAATCGCCAATTTCCATTACGCTATCTTGGAACTATTATCATGACCTTCAATCCACAACTGTCGCATTGGGTCTCATGTAATTTGGCTAGGTCCAAATCTCTTTTTTCATGATCACATCAGTAGCCCCCAAGTTCGAGATCTGGATTATTTATGATCCAATCGAGAAATTATGATTGTCGCTTGCGATTCCCGCCTTTTGACCATGACTTGGCGAGATGACGATTTCAGTTAACCTACTTCTTGCCACGTGTCACCTCACAGTTGATGGATAGGGACAGTTTGTCAAAGCTGGCGCGCTGTTACCTCGAAATCCGCACCTATGATTTAACTTCAATAATGGAGGGAAATTCAATATTTGGACATCATTTAATACATTTTGAAAATGCCCCAAAAACCTTTCGTGTCCTTTGGTTAAGGTAGCAACCATTCTTTCCATTTTCACTTTGTCATTCGAAATTGAAGCTTTCCTTTGCTCCCTCTAGCGAACCAATCTCCTCTCAGGCCTCTTCAACCGCTATTTCAACCATATTTTCGGTTAATTTCCATCGATTTTGAGTCCTTCTCAGTTTGCGTTAACTAAATTGCCATTTTCGAGCTTATTTGGGGTGTTTCTGAGGATTCCTCCTTTCTCTGAAGTTTTCGGCCTAAATCCGACCACAATCTTCCAATCTTCATCATTTTCTGCAAATCTCCACGTAAAGCTTTTGAACCTTCAATTTTTTCAGTTGTTTCTTTCAATTCTAGCATAACTTAAATGGCGAGAACTAAGTCATGTGCTAGAACGATTAGGTTTGGCCAAAATAGGAAAAGTGGTGGGTTTTATAGGGTTATAGAGGGGTTTGGGCTAGGATTCCTAGCGAGGACCTCAATACTATGCTTATCCGGCATGGCATAGATGTCGCCATCTTGGATGCCTTAGAAATTAGGGGTCCTCCATTTTTACATAAGTCAGTTCCCATGACCTTCTTCACTACTAAGGAAATTTGCACACACATTTGCGAGTTCTACCGGCCTCTTTGTGATTCTGATTTCTCAAATACTGACTTTCTCGCTGCCTTCAGTTTACGTAGTCGTCGCTTCTATAAACAGGTTCTCTCTTCTTCCAGGGAACTTGACAACATGTCTTCCTCAGACTCTACATCAAGTTATGACGTCTCTGATACCTTAGCCGCTGAGACTTCTTCAAGGCATCAGGCCTCCAGCGAGATTCCCCATCCTGTTGTCGCAAAAACCAGTACCTCCTCTTCCTTGGAGTTCCAAACACCTTTGCATGTTAAGTATGAGATAAACCCCAACATCTACCATATTGAACCTTATATTGGCGACATGTCTCTTACCGCCATGAGACAAAGAAGAGATGGTGTCATTGGCTATCCTTCCCAATTAGAAGCTTGGCTTAGGTTTCCTATTGATCCCTTCATTTGCGATGTGATGCACAAAGCCCAAGCCGCCGTTGTTGACCTTTAGCCGAATGCCATACTCATCTTTACCGGTTACTTAGTCATTTGTACGGCTCTTAGGCAAGAACCCACAATTCCCTTACTTGTACATTTATTTGAAGGTTACACGGTCGTATCCAAGCGAGATGGCGATGTCGAGAACTGTTTGTCCATAAAATATATAAAACCCAAGATCCTAACTCCTCTCCCTCGAAAAGTCCATAGTTGGCAATCTAAAGCCTTGGTGTCTGGCGATAATCATCTCAAGGATAGAATCCTAAAACTTCTCACCGATGCCCAGGTCGGTGGCCTTGCCTTATTTTCTTGGAGAGCAATTATTTCCTGCCCATCTCTATTGCGAAAAGTTGACCTTCCGGACTTCACTTTTCCAAGGAATGAATCTCGCGTTCCTATCATTCACACTCCCCCTTACCCTGTTTGGAACATCAACTCGGGAATTTTTTTGCTTCAGATTGCCAACTCTGCAAACAGGAAGGTCGTTGTTGCAACGCAATGTTTGACGTATATAGTATGTTTCTCGCCTTTAAACCTATTTTGACATGTTTTCGTTCTTTTTTCCTCTACTAATTATTTGTTATTCCACATATAAAATTTAGATCCATGGATCTTTTCGAAAGGCGAGACGCATTTTCGAGCGTTGATGGTGCCGTAAGAAGCTCGCTGATGCCAGGCAAGCTGCTCTACTTAAGGCTTCTGAGCTTGAAATCCTCATTTCCCTTTATGGATACGATGCTGAGGCAATCGCACTTGAAAAGCTAATGTCGCCGCTGAGAAAGTCGCTGGTCATTCCAAGAAGACCAGGAAATCCAAGACTCCTTCGCGGGCTTCACCACTTAGGCTTAGAGATGAAGAAGAAACTGAGGAAATACAACGCCAAGAACAAGAGCAATTTTCGCCGGTGCCATTGCTTTCGATCCATGGGTAAGCGCGAAAGTGATCTCTCCTGTTGAACTCCACACGGTTGTTCTCACATACCACAGAGCAGTTGATAACTCTTCTAACCATGCACCACCCCTTCCATCAAAATTCTTGCATAAAGCGGCAATTATTTGCTTGTTTGCCGCCTCTGTCTACCCATTACATTGGGGCCTATAAACCGCTGACTTCCAATGCTTGACATTCAATCTCGCACATTTTGCAGAAAATTTCTTTCCAATCTGAGTCCCATGATCTGAGATGATTGCCCTTGGGAGTCCATATCTACACCATACGTTTTCCTGCACAAACTTGATCATGTTGTCCTCAGTGATTATCGATAACCCCTTAGCTTCTGTCCACTTTGTGAAATAATCCATGACAACCACTACACACTGACATCCACCCTTGGCTTTTGGAAAAGGCCCAATTAAGTCAATTCCCCACATGTCAAAAGGCCATGTCGCCACTATCGGAGTTTGATCTGTTGCTGGCAGTCTAGGGATGTTTCCATGCCTCTAACACTTGTGACACTTCCTCACATACGCTTCTGCATCTCGCCTCAGCGTTGGCCAATAATACCCGTGAAACAAAATTTTATCAGCCAAGGTTCTCGCCCCTGGATGCATTCCGCATGCTCCTTCATGGATTTCATACAAAACTTTCTCCACCAAACTGAGCTCAACACATCTCATCAGCGGCTTTGAAAATGACCTCCCGTAAAGAATTCCATCTTGAACAGTGAATCTTGGCGAGGTTTTCTTGATCAACTTGGTTTTGTCCTCATCCAGCGGCAATTCTTCCTTTTCTAGGAATTCCTTCATCTCACTTACCCAACTCTTCTCAGCTTCTTCTATCTCCATGATAACCGGCCTATTGATTGCCGGCATTTCCATACACTCTATCATCACTTCATCTGACGAGTTTTGCACATTGTTTCCCACATATTTACTAAATACGTCAGCTCTTGCGTTTCCAGATCTGTCAATTTGTACCAACTCCCAAAACTCGAAATTCTTTAAAATATTTCTGGCCATGTCGCAATATTTTACCAAAATAGGATGCAGCACTCCATATTCTTCCTTCACCTGATTCATAATTAGCTGGGAGTTTGAATGGATCACGATCTTCATCAAACCTATTTCTTTGGCCAACTCGATTCCCGGTATCAAAGCTTCATACTCAGCTTGGTTGTTTGAAGCAGGAAATTTAAATCTCAAAGCTTTTTCATATTTGCAATCCTCATCCGGCGACACTAGCATGATTCCCGCTCCTCCTTTATTCTTTGCTGAAGATCCATCCACATGTAGGCTCCAACAATTTGGCGGTCTCTCCTTTGCTTCAATCAAACTAGGCACCACTTTCTTGGGCACCCTACCCCTAGTTGCCGCTTCAGCCAACTCTGTCTGCAATTTTGTGAAAGAAGTCTCAACAATAAAATCTGCCAATGCCTGCGCCTTGATCACCTTGCGAGATTCGTATTTGATGTCAAACTCAGTTAACTCAATAGACCACTTCAATAATCTTCCCGCCGTATCTGGCTGCTGTAGAATATTCCTTGATGGAGCATCAGACAAAACTGTTATTGTATGTGAAGCGAAATAGACCCTTAGCTTTCTGGCGGCAATCACCAAAGCATACGCCAACTTCTCTGCATTAAAATATCTCGCCTCCACTTCACTTAACACTTTGGAAACATAGTACACCGACTTTTGAATGTTCCCTTCCTCCTTCACCAGCACTGCGACAACCCCATAATCAGATGCTGCTAAATACACCAACAACTCATCGTCCTCAACTGTTCTACATCATAATGGCGGCTTCCCCAAATAACTCTTCATTTGCTCGAAGGCTTCACTACACTCTTCACTCCATGAAAACTTCTGTCCGCCCTTCAAGACTTTGAAAATGGCAGATACCTTTCAGCTGATCTAGAAATGAAGCGTCCCAAGGCAATGATTCTTCTATTTAAACGTTGAATTTCTCGAATTATCTTTGGTGGCGACATATCAAGTAAAGCCTATATCTTCTCGGGATTGGCCTCTATTTCCCTTTTGTTCACCAAAAAACTCAAAAATTTTCCCGCTGTAACTCCAAAAGTGCATTTGCTGGGATTCAGCTTCATCAAATTTTTTCTTAAAATTTTCAGCGAGATCCTCCAGGTGGTCGCCATCCTTGGTTTCTATCACCATGTTGTCAATGTAAGCTTCTACGTTCCTCCCAATCTGTGACTTGAACACCTCGTTCACCATACGCTGGTATGTCGCCCCAGCATTTTTCAAGCCAAACGACATCATTTTATAGCCAAAATTTCCCTTAGGTGTTCTGAACGCAGTTTTTGCCTTATCCTCCTCCGCCATCTTAATCTGGTGGTAGCCTGAGTAAGCGTCAATGAAGCTAAATACTTCGTGCCCTGTAATGAAATCCACCAACTTGTCAATCTTTGGCAAAGGATAACAATCCTTGGGGCATGCCGTATTCAGGTCAGTGAAATCTATGCACATCCTCCATTTCTTGTTTGCTTTCAACACCATAACTGGGCAAGCCAACCAAATTGGGTATTGAATCTTCTCATTGATTCCCGACTTTAACAACTTTTCGACCTCCTCCAAAACTGCCTTCTCCTTTTCCGCCGACAAATATCTAACTTTCTGTTTGAATGGTTCTATATTTGGATCCACGTTGAGACAGTGCATGGCGACCTTCTCATCTATTCCTCTCATGTCTTCAGGCTGCCAAGTAAACACATCCAAACTTTCCTTCATAAATGCAACCAACTGTTCTCACTCATCCTCTGCTAGCTGTTTCCCGATTTTAATTTTTTGCTCAGGGAAACTGCTATAAATTTCTACTTCCTCCAGCTCTTCCAAAGCTTGGATGTCGGGCTCATCTCACACTTGCAACGTATCAACTTCAATTTTCTTTCTTTTCTTATCCTTGGCGGGAACCTTCTCACTATTTTTTGAAAAGACATTTCCCGTTGGCTGCCCATCCCTAGTTTCAACTTCAATCTCTGCACATTCCTCGTCTTCCTCAATTTCCTTGATTACAGGTTCCTTCATCTGTACGAGTCTAACAGCCCTCACAGGACTTAACGTTGAATTCACGTTAATTATCTCCATTGAAAGATTAATCTCGCCGACGGCCTCTTGTTTCCTTATCTCTTCCTCAACTTTTCGCACCTCATCAATATCCATCTTTCCACCTTCTGAAAACACTGTTGTCTCCACTGCTATGATTGTCGTGTTATTTATCATACTTTCTGTTACCTCCCAATCCATCTCATCATCATTAGCGGCAATCATATTAATGCGCAATGGGCAAACTGCAGACTGGGTCATCAAAGAACTGGTGCTTGCCACCTTCCCATTTTGCATTTGTCTCTTCTTTCTGATGACTGTGATCACTTTGCTCTTCAAATACCTAATGTCGTTGGGGGTGGGATATTTCACTCTTTAATGGGAAATAGACACCACCATCTCGAAACTTTGCATGAACGGAATTCCAACTATAGCATTATAGGGAGAAACCAAGTCAATTACCATGAATTCCAACATTCGAGTTCTCGCCAATCTCAACAGCCAACGCAATTGTCTCCTTTATTCTCACCGTATGGTTTGTAAAACCCTCCAGAAAACCGTTGTAAGGGATCAAATTTGCTTCGGTGTAGTTCATCCTTTTGAACGCCTCATAATATAAAATGTTACGACTTGCCCCAGAATCCACTAGCACCCGCTGGACAATGTTGTTTCTTGGATAAATAGTTAACACAACAGGCTGGCTTCCATGACTTGCTGTTACTGCCAATTCTCGCCTTGAAAAACTTATTGCTCTATCTTCATTTGGCGGGTACTCCGGAACATTAAAGTTGTGTGACAAGGTCATGGTTTGGTTATCAAGCTGAGTGATGCTTGGGGTTGGATTTTGAATAACCTCAATCAAGTTTCTCTCTTCTCGCGCTACTTGCCCTCCATCTTTTTCCAGGTATTCGGTCAACTCTCCACCATCAATTTTAATTTGAATTACTCTCTTAAAATTATAACAATCAAAAATCATCCGTGGCATGTCCCTTTGCTTGATGATATTCGCAAAAAATGTTCTCATCTCTAGTGGCTGCTCCTGACTCAGGCATGGGGAAAGCCGCTGGTAAATGTACCCTCTTCAGAATCTCGCTTGGCCTGGTGTTTAACTTGGCAAATTTCACAATATTCCTTGGCTAACGGCCCCCTCCACGACCACCACCTCTTTCGCCCTGGCCTCCGCCGCGGCCTCCTTCATTTCCTTCTTTCTCTTCCTTCACATACTCAATCCTTTCTTTCACATTCTTTCTCGCCGCAGAAGTTGATGAGGAAATCACTGGTACTTCGTAATTATCATCTCCTCCCCAATATCCCCTAACCCGCTCGTATAACTCGCCAGCGGTTTCAGGCAACCTCATTCCCAATTCTCGCTTGAAGTGGCCAGGCAATAAACTCGCATTGTAGAGCATGAAGATGTTTCTTTGCTCTATGTCAGAAATTTGATTTGCCACCTTCATGAACCTTTCAGTATAACTGGCTGTTCCCTCACCAGCTTTCTACCTTATCCCGCATAACTCCTGTTTTCTCACGGGCTGTGCTCCAGAGTCACTAAATCTCGCCAAGAACTTTTTTTGAAATCCTGATAGCCTGTGATTGACTCCGTTAGTTGCCTGAGGAACCATTCAAGGGCGTGATCAGTCAAGGTACTGGCCAGTGCCCCTCACAAAATAGCTTCACTCTTTGTGAGCATAGACATTGCTACTTCAAATCCTCCAACGTGGGTTCTCGCTCTTGTGCTCCCCGAATAATCTGACAATGACGGCATGTGGAAAGTTGGATCAGGGTCAGCATTTTGAATTTCCTTCACAGAAGGCGCCAAGTAAGAATCCTTCTCCTCCTCAACTTTGTTTCCCGCTTCTAACTCTTTGATCCTCTTCGCCATTTCTTTTTTCCAATGGTCCTCTTCCTTTTTCTCAGCCTTCTCAATCTTATCAACCTTCTTCGCCTTATCTACCTTCTCAACCTTTTCACGTCGCCTAGGATCCTTATCCTTATGAGTCCTTTCTTAATGACGCGACCTCTCAGAATGCCTTGAGAGACTTGGTCTGTTCGTTTTGTCCATGGTAGACCCACTATCTATCTCTTCACCCTCATATTCATAATAATAAGATGAATCTCGCGAATTAGCAGATTGATAATAAACCTTCCTCCTTTTTTCGTCTTCTACAATCTCTTGAGACCTTCTTTTCCCCGCTACCCCCTCAGATATCTCCCTGGTGGCTTCTCGCCTTTCTAACCTTGGCCTGTCCTTGGGTGGTGGCATGTCACGCTCTCGCCTTTCCTCTCTCCTTGACGCACTTTAACTAACAGCTTGCCCCCTCATTGGGCTATTCCCAGCTGTTCTCCCAATCACATTCTGTTGGATCTGTGTGGGCTCTTGCCTCATTTCCATGAGCATGTTGTTATTTGCGAGAATCTGCAATAACAACTCCTTGTTGGCTCTGATTATGTCAGCTTCAGCTCTAACTTCATCATCTGCGGGGGGGTATAGGCTCCTGCCTGTCACCTATTGCCCCCTTCCATCATGACGCACCTTGTCTTCTCGCTCTCTTCTATGCCTCACCGTAGATTCCGTATCAGTCGAATGTATACCACCATCCAGGCCTAATCCCGTAGGCACACGAGCCTCACTACGCAAGTTTGTTGTTGTCAAGGCCAGGTTACTGTTTGTTATGGTTTTAGATGGGGTTCCTTTATTATGAACCATTTTGGTATAGTTTTCTGGGTTCTGGGTTTCAAGAACAAGAACTAGAATAAAAACAAGAACAAACAGAAATGGCTAAACAGAAAAGAATTCAGGTCTCGGCAACGGAACCAACTGATACTGCCACAGAAAAAAGGGTTGCACGGGCCAAAAACGGGTGATTCAACGATGGATACTTCGGCTGCTTTTCCGTTCATCTCCTGTGCATACAACACATGGAAACTAGGCTGGGGACGTCTCCGACGTTACCCCTCCAGCATGAGAGTCAGTGTAAGATCTTATAAACAAAGAGAGTATCAATGGAAACTAGTAGAAAATGACTGCAGAAATGTAGTTAGAGCTTACCAAATCCCACTTTTTCATGTTGTTTATATACTCCTTTAGGTCATGTGCAAATCACAGGCTCATGGACACGTGTCGATCATCCATTAGATATGTATGAGTACCCCCAAAAATAGTGGAGGCGCCTCCCTCTTTCTCTGACAGATTCTTTATCATTGAACATATTTTGTGGGTCCAGATGTGACATCCTAAACATCTTCTGAATATCACTGTTAATACATATGTCGCCTATGGATGTCAATCAGGATAAGGCAACAACCCTCGATTTTTGCTGATATGAACATCTTCAAGTGAGACTTTTGCCTTATGGTCATGTCATTTTCATTTGACGATGGGCTTTAGTTTCTCGCCGGACCTGATTTTCCGCCAATACACTTAGGACTTGTTTGGTAGGCCGATAGGATTAGCCTATATTAATAGTGAGGGGATTATTAATCAGGGGATTAATAATATCATTCTTTTTTTGGGATTAATAAGAAGGGGATAAGAGGTTACTATCCAGGTTGTTAGAAATAATACAGTGATTGCATTTAATGTACCAAACACCAAATTTATTGGATTAATAATCCTATTCAGCCTAAAAAGGACTACCAAACGGCCCCTTAAAGAAATCGTCAATTGCCCTTACTCTATCTTGAAACTATTATCACGACCTTCAATCCACAACTGTCGCATTGGTCTCATGTAATTTTGCTAGGTCCAAATCTCTTTTTCCATTATCACATCAACATCAATATGATTGCAGAGGTTAAAAGATGATCTTGCACTTCAAACCAACCAAATCAGATGACCGACGCCCATAAAATGTCCAATAGTCAAATATACTTGTCACTCATTTTGTCAACTACAATAATTCCAACATGTCAAATTCATAAAAGACTTTCTAACTTTGTTTTGACTGTCAGTTTTGCAAGATTTTCATTGACTTAACTCTTTGGATTATTCCACAACAATTTGCAAATTTTAACTTCATGGCCTGCACTGCAACTAGGGTTCCTAATTTTGTAGTATTTGCCAATGATCAAATGAATCTAAACCTTGATTAAGGCCTGCATCCATTGATTTTAAAGAAAATCTGATTTGGTTAAATGACAATGTTCTTGTTTTCTTTCACTTAATTCTTTGTCTTGTTTTTTTATTTATTTTTTTAATTTCGTATTTGGTTTGCTTTCCACGTGGAGGGAGATGCATATATCAATTTGTTATACGAGAATAAAGACATTTCTAATACTCCCTCCGTCCCAAAAAATTTGTCTCATTTGACTTTTTTGTTGAATTTTGACCACAAATTTATGAGAGATTAATCATGTTCATGAAATTCTAAAAGTTGTTGTTGATAATATTATTAATGGTGAATCAATAGAAATTTTTAGAATTTTATGAACATAATTAAATTGTCATATATTTGTGGTCAAAGTTCAACTAAAAAGTCAAATGGGACAAACTTTTAGGGACGGAGGAAGTATTTATAATTTGGGCTATGAACTCTAAGGATTCTCGGGGATAATAAACCCATAAAATTTCAGACAATATGCAAAATTTCACATAAACTTACGCTTACACATTATTAATATACGTCGCTCTTATATCCAAAGGTATAATTACTCTTATACATAGATATAAAAGAATTTTTTTTGCAATTTTTTTTACCTTTTTTTAAAAATAATAAAAAAGTCTCATATTTAATTAAGCAACCCGCTCCTATATCCAAAGGTATAAGACTAAAATTACTCTTATACCTATGTTTTGGATTGTTATGAAATTTTGATCTATACCTTTATTTGAGTATTAAATTTTGAATTTCGTATGAGGTTTTATAAATATAAAATAATTTGGAGTGAGGTGGCTCATGAAATTATTTTTTATAATTTTGTTTCTTGTGTGCAATGGATAGGGACAGGAGCTTATCGTATATGCTAAGTTCTTACATAAACACAATCGAAAGAGGCATTGATTTAGTAAGCGTTTTCATGGATGTAGACTTGTCTACTTGTTTTGTAAAAAATAAATGAGATAAGAGAAAGAATATGAGGTAGATAATAGTAAATGGATAGTATCGTGAATATTACAAGTGAATATTATAAATAAAAAATTATTAAAAAGTTTCATTTCGGGAATGTAGCTTTATAAATGAGACACACAAAATAAAATTTTGTACTTTTTCTCGAATAAGAGGGAGAACTATTATTGCATTACCATACAAATGATAAAATTAAAAAAAAATAAAAAATTAAACCCCAAATTCGTCACAAGTAGAGTAAGCAAGTCCTATAATGAGGAAACAAACACATGTCCTATGCTACTTATTTGATTTTTTTTTTCCCAAATAATTTCATTTAAAAAAAATAATGTTCAAAAGAACTCATATTTGACCGTTGAAAGTCGCTACACCATTTAGCGAATTTAGTGTAACATGAATTAACCGATTGAATTAATTAAATGTAATTAACAAAGTAAAACTCGCTACACCATGTAGCGAGTTTAGGCGTATACAGAACTCGCTACATGGTGTAGCGAGTTTACAAAGGCCATTTTCCAGTAGATAAGATTTACAGATTCAGATTCATTCTCATTCTCATATCCTCTCATGCTGACTTTCAAAAAAAAATTCCAAATCTTCACATCATTTAATTTCAGAATCGTTGAATACCAAGAATCAAGGTAAATTAACATCATTTTAATCATTGTTTTCACTTGTGTTTAGATATATAAATTAAAGTTTTTTATTGTGTTTTAGTATATTATAGATATAAATGTTAGAATTTTGCTATGTAGATTTTAACACTTTAATTTCGTAATGTAGAGTTAAAGATGAACGGGTGCTCAATCATTTTAATGTGCTATTGTGAAGGTGATGATAAACAACCATTTGATGGTTCCCAATTTCAAAAAGGGCCAAAATGTGCAATTAGGACTAATTTTCGATGAATATACAATGAATTGATTGATGAATTATATAAAAAGATGGGATTAGATCGGTCACAATATGATTTGAAAGTCATTTATAGATGTCCTCATACTTTTGAAAGCGAGATTGGTGAGTACTTTACTTTTCGTATTGATGATGATGCATGTATGGATATAATGTTCAATATTTTAGATAAATTTGGGGGATGAGTAATTTGCAGCTCTATGTGATTGTAAAATTGATTGAAAATCGACGTTATCTAGAGTTTGAAACATTGCACACATAGACCATTTATGGGTATTCACCAAGTTGTAACCGTGATGCATGGGTTGGTCCAAGTATACAAACACTTGTATCAACTCATACTTCAAATTATGGTAACATCGCATGCCCAAATGATCCAGTTGATGCTGATAATTCTGAAGATGATGTTGATTATGAAGAAGAAAAAGAAGACACTGATGTAGATGCAATGATAGACGATGTTGATGATGAATATCAGGAGGATAGTAGTAATTCAAATGTCAATTTGGAAGAGGGTGATGATTGGCCGATTGATGATGACGTGGAAACACATTTGGTTCATTATGAAGCGCCGAAAAATTGAAGGTATGAGAGAGCAGATTATCATTTTTATAGTGATATTGGTTGTTTTGCTCGATAAAAAGAAGGCTTCATTGATTATCATTAGAGATGTTAATCGGTCCAACCCTATAGGTTTCGGTCTAGCCCTATCGGTTTCGGTCCCTAATCGGTCGCGGTTTAAACGATCCGCTTTAAACGGTCCGCCAAAATTGCGAACCTAGACCTACCTCGCTCGGTTTCGATTTTAAACGGGTCACTAACGGGTTACACCTAAACAAAATAAAAAAACGTATATATATAAATATATAATTCGAAATCAAGTCATTAACGAGCAACGAGCCAAAAAATAACATTCAACAACACACAATCCAAAACAAAATGACTCAAAGTCTCAAATGAGTCATACAACGAGTCAACAACTTCAAACGTAAAGTGATAAAGTACAAAACACAAACAAACTTCAACTTCAAGTTTTAGTGTTTTACTAGTTAAAAACTAAAAAGTACTAATCAAACATAAAATGATAAAATAAGTCAATAATCATAAATATCATCTTCACTCTTCGATCTTCAAACACATCCACATTTAGTCTTCAACCACATTTGATATCAAGTAGAGATGTTAATCGGTCCAACCCTGTCGGTTTCGGTCTAGCCCTATCGATTTCGGTCCCTAATCGGTCGTGGTTTAAACGGTTCGCTTTAAACGGTCCGCCAAAATTGCGAACCTGACCTTGTAAAAACCCGGTTTAATAGGTCCGGACCTGCGGTTCTCGACCCTATTAACATCTCTAATTATCATAATGAACCTAGTTTTCCAGTTTGGGGTCCATAGAAAAATGAAATTGCTAAAGGGATACGCTTTTCTGGCAAGAACGAGACGCATTTGATATAAAAAGGTATCATATTCGCACTAATCGCCGGTTCAGGGTAAGAAAGAGCACAACTCACACATAGCTAATTGAATGTCTATTGAAAAAGTTTTCATGCAATTTTTATATTCGTGTGAGTAAGAGGAAGTTTGGCTATTGGGAAGTATCAAGTATAAGGCTCCTCATTGATGCTTATATTCTGGAGAAAGTTGAGATCACCCCAACCTAGATGCGAAGTTTATTGGTCGGCAATCAGTTAGTCTTATTAAGGTCGATTCAGATGTCAAGGTTGGAGTTATTATTGCACACATCAGTGATATGTTTGGAAAGGAAATTACCTATAAAAAGGCGTGGTGTGGAAAGTAGAAGGGCATTACATAGGTTTTTGAAGATTGGGAGGAATCTTATATAAGGTTACCCCGCGTCCTAGAAGCCATCCAAAAATACAATCCCGGAACAATTGTTGAGTATACTCATCCTCCTCCTGTCGGTGAATTACACATGTTTCAACGGGTGTTATGGGCATTTGGGCCTTGCATTGAAGCTTTCTCTCATTGTCGACCTTGTCATTCTGTTGATGAAACATTCCTTCATGATAGATATAAAGGGGTAATACTGATTAACATGGGTGTTGACTCCCAATACAGTATATTTCCTATTGCATTTGATGTTGTTGAAAAAGAGGACTAGACGAACTGGTGTTGGTTCTTATATCTTCTTTGCAGACATATTATAAAGAGTCGTGAATTATGCTGGATATCTGACCGTTATCACGATATTCTTAATACTATAGCGGAAGATATGTGGTGGCCAAATGTGCATCATCAAAATTGCTTGAGACATATGCGAGCAAATTTCTTGGATAAGAATAGAGGAAAAGGTTTGAAGAATCTATTTTGGAGAGCGGGTAAAGCAAGTCTATTGAAATCTATGTTATAGAGTATCCGTTCAATTAACCCCGAGGCGATTGCATGGTTTATGAATTTAGATGCCAGAAAATGGACATTGGCACACGATGGTGGTTAAATATATGGCATTATAACTACTAACATGTCTAAGGTTTTCAATGGTGTCATGAAGTGAGCCTGTGGGATGCCAATAACAACAATTGTTGAAACTACCTTCTACCGTTGTGTGGAGTACTTTCAAGTAATGCATGAGTTTTCACTTAATGCCTTAGAAGGTAATCCTGATAACCCTAACATCAATCCCCTACACCAATTCAGTCAGAAAATTCATTACCGATACTTGAAGAATAACGATAAAGGTATGACACATTAGGTAAGGAGGTTCAACACTCAAAACAATATACTAAACTATACAAAAACTTAAAAAATCATACAACAAACATCCAAATAAAAACTTAACAAACCATACAAAAAATCAATAAATGTTTTCTTACAACTAATACAGCTAATACCACGATGTTTTATTACATCTAAATAAAATGATAGTTTCACTTATTTCTGCTCTCATACTTTCTATCATAGGCAGCTGGGGTGAACTTTTTTGTCGGACGCCGCTCCCGAGACCCTCTTCTAATCATTTCCTCCCGTTGAGCAGGGGTAAGACGTCCCCCACTAGATGAAGTGGCAGACGGATCAGAGAAGGGTGGAATATCCACTCGTGAGGATGATAAAGGAACCCTAAAGCCACTTCCCGAATATATCGGCGTGTAAAAAGTCATAGGCGGAGGGTCAACAAAATCATCATCATCATTAATAACCCCACTCACCTGACTCGGGCCGTGGTGAGGGTAAACATCTGAATAAATACCCTCCTCAACCTCATAACTAATCCTCTCCTCTGCCTCATCTACCTGAGTAAGTCCCCACTGTGAAGGATAATCAAAGAGTCCATCATACTGAGTCTCGGAATCTGGCTGGACCTCGGGCTCTAGCTCATCTGGCTCGTCGTGCAAGTCCATTTGTGGTTGTGGTTGTGCACGAGGTCTAGCACGACGATGTCGCGATTCTACCCCTTGTACGCGATCTACCGGTGCTGGAGGTGCTGCAGCCTCAAGTCATTGTTGCTCCCTAATGTTAGTGAGCGTGTGTCTAATCAATCTCCGTATCTCAGCTTGTTGCGGACACGACATATGTTGTTGCTCCTCATTGGTGATATACATACGTTGAAGGTTTTGCACCTGTTTTTATAGCAAAAAAATAAGAATGAGACATAAGTTAATGAATTGATGTTTTTTTAAAAAAAAAACTAGAAAAAATAATGAAAATGTAAATACTTACCATGCTCTCTATGAAAGGGGCAACCGACCGGTATTCAGCCTCCTCTATATGAAGGGGCTTTTGCACAAACATGCACGTTATGCTCCGAAATCATATCATATATGGATCAGTGTAATGCATAACGTGAAAGCATGGGACCCCCACAGCCAGTAAGTTCCGTCACTGTCCCCAAAGTGCAATGTATTGTTGATGGCGGTCGCTCCAAATCACAAGATTGTTTTCACGCCGATCAACTATTTGCAAGTCCCTCCGAGTGTCGCAAGGTTCTGGGACCCCCTGTAGCATGTCAAACTGCCTCAGAACACGATCCGACAAATGCCACTCTATCCTCTCAAAGCATATAAGAGGGACCTGTGCCATCCATACGACCCGTCTCTGATAGAAGTAGGTCGGAGCTTGTCGATCTCTATAAGGCTTCCACACAACCTGATTATCCGTTAGCTTGGCCAGCTGATCACGATAGCCTCGCAGGTTATGGGCAGTAACCTCCTTGAGATACAATGATGATCCGATCCACCTGAAATTTCATAAAAAGAATAATTATAAGAAGCAGTTAAAAAAATTAACGATGAGAAAATAACATATGATATATGTATACCGGCATCCCAGTGGCATGTGCTCTTGTGCCCGATCAGTATTTCGCCTTCGAATTACAGGTTGCACACATAGCAACCGCGCACAAGCCCAAATCTATATCAATAAAATCTATATCAAATACTATAAATAATGTTGATAATTTGAAATCAAACTTAAAATCAACAACATAATACACATTAAAATGAGATAACCATATCTGTAAAATGTTGAGAAATCCACCGCACTGACTCATAAGAGGGTTAGTCGCACTACACAACTCTCGATATAAAAAAATCCAACGAATCACTACCCCAACTGTACATCCAGACCCTCAAAATCTCTTGAAGCAGTGGCAGATAATACAAATTAACCTTGTTGTTCGTACGATCAGGCATCACCGTAGAATCGAAGGCTAGCATGATATATGCATGTGTATACTTATCAACAATGTCTTCGGGAGTATCATCAGCGAGGTCATGGAAATGAGGAAACTGACTCGTAATCCACCTTAGCTTGAGACTACTCTCATCCATATCTCCGGGAGATGGAACAGCCCCTAAAAGATCGTGACATACTACCCGCCAGTCTAGAAGTGGTGGGATGTCAGCATCAGTAACTGCATCCCCATCAATCGGCAACCCAGAAATCATGCCGATATCCTCTAGGGTAATAGTCATCTCACCAACCGGGATGTGGAATGAATGGGTCTCCGGACGCCATCTCTCAATCAATGCCTCCAGCAACCCATAATCGTACTGAATTCTCCATATATAATGAACCCCACTAAAGCCACTCTCAGCTAATCTCGACAATATCCTCGGCGCTAGTCTATCCGGCAAGGTGGCACCACGACGAAATGAAAGCGGACTAGCAACTTGCTGTCCAGCCCGAATAAAACAAGATCTGTGGTACTCTTGTGCTGTCAAAACATAGTTATCGATAGGCCAATGATCAATAAAGGTATCCATATGTTTCAACAAAAGAATCTCATTTCAATATCAAATAAATACATATATAAACATAAAGACTTTGAAACATCAATAGCAAATACTTGTACATGAAATAACAAATATACTAACAATTGAGTTCAAAAAAGCTCACAAATTGAGTTCAAAACCCCAAAATTTCAAATATACCAACAACTGAGTTCAAATATATCAACAATTGAGTTCAATAACAACACTAATTGGGTTCAATATCAACATGTACAACAACTCAAATCAAAGTATATCAACAATTGAGTTCAAAATATACCAACAATTGAGTTGAATAAACCTAATTTTCAAGCAAACAAATACTCAAATCAAAACAAAATCAACACACAATGAAATAAAAAAACTTGAATGTAAACTTACAATGACGAAATTTTGGGGATGAAAAACTTGGATTTGATGAAAATAACAATGTCAATATTTCTCCTTCTTCTCCCTTCTACTCGGCGGCGGCACAACGCTTAGGTTTTTTTTTGTTTTACAGACTGTAAGTAGCTAGCAAGGAAATCTGATTTTTGAATACTCGCTACACCATGTACTGAGTTCTGTATACGCGTGAACTCGCTACATGCTGTAGCGAGTTTGACTGTGTTAATTACAGTTAATTAATCAAACGCTTTAATCCATGTTGTACTAAACTCGCTACATGGTGTAGCGAGTTTCAACGGTCAAATGTTAAAATCGCTAAATCATGTAGCGAGTTCTAAAAATATGATCATTTTGAAAAATAGTTTCAAATGTGAGTTATTTTGAAAATTATAATTTAAAATTGAATTATTTAAGAAAAAAATCACAGAGTGAAAGATATCAAAGTCAATCCCAGAGTGAAAGATATCATGTGGTCAATAAATCAAAGTGTTTTTTTTTAGTTTTTTTTTATGACAATATCTCACGGGCAAGCAAGAGAGAAGAGAGAGTTCGAACCTCGGCACTCACCTAGGGTGAGATCTTAGCAATTATATTTAGGATTTTCCTTATTAAATAGCGATGCTCATTATCACTACAATATTATTACTCATTGTTTAATAATAATTGTCACACTCTTTTCGGCTCATAAAAGAATTATCACATTTTTAAATAAGAAAATATTTTAATACAATTTTAATTATCATAAGGTAAGAAATACACAAATAAATAAAATGTATTTATTAAAAAGTTTGGTAAATTCACAGTAATATCTATTTTTATCTATTTTGAAACGGAGTGAGTACTATTATTTTTCCATACTTGTATTATTGCATTACTATAAATAGACATAGTCATAAAATTTTGTGCTACACCTAACAAACAACAATAATTTTCACCAGTTTATTCAAATAAATATACGTCATTATCTATTTATTTATGAGAAAATCAATATATACCTTCACCATGAATCATGAGAATAGTCCCTATATAAACGTAAGCTCTTGACGAAAGTTTGGTCAATCGAGTGGAATTTTGTGTTAGATTCACGTGAATGCAAACTTATTTCTATTTAGGTCCGTTTCACGTGAATGCAAACTTCTCAAAATGACAAAGAATATTCATTATTGCCCACACGGACTACCCGGCCCGGCCCGCCAGTCACGGGCTAAACGGTGAAACGGGCTTCGCCCGACCTGTCCGTGTGTATCAACGGGCTTTAGCCCGGCCCGTGCGTTAAACCGATGTGAGGCTCGCCCGTTTGGCCCTGGCCCGGATCCACGGGCCAAACGGATTTCCCCTTTTTTTTTTTTTAAATATGAAATGGGGGTTGGGGGGATTCGAACCTGGGCCAAACGAAATAAATGATTACTTCATACCACCTGGACACAATGATATTGATGTTAATTATTCAAATGTTAAATATAAATTATAAAAATAAAAAAACGGACCAAACGGACAAAAGGGAAACGGACCTTTGAAGACCGCGGGCTTGGCCCGTCCGTCGCCCAAGTCTCTCGCCCAGGCCTGATGAAGGCCATTTTGGGCCTTAGCCCGTGGACAACACAATTGGCCCGCAGCCCGTTAAGCCCGAAGCCCGCAGCCCGTGGACAAGCCCGTGTCCGGCCCGCCTTCATCACGGTACAGGCCTGGGCGAGAGACTTGGGCGACGGACGGGCCAAGCCTGCGGTCTTCAAAGGCCCGTTTCCCTTTTGTCCGTTTGGCCCGTTTTTTTATTTTTATAATTTATATTTAACATTTGAATAATTAACACCAATATCATTGTGTTCAGGTGGTATGAAGTACTCATTTATTTTGTTTGGCCCAGGTTCGAATCCCCCCAACCCCCATTTCATATTTTGTAAATAAAAAAAAAGAAGGGGAAATCCGTTTAGCCCGTGGATCCTTGGATCCTGGCCAAACGGGCGGGCCTCACATCGGTTTAACGCACGGGCCGGGCCGGGCTAAAGCCCGTTGATACACACGGACAGGCCGGGCGAAGCCCGTTTCACCGTTTAGCCCATGACTGGCGGGCCGGGCCGGGCTGGGTAGTCCGTGTGGGCATCATCACCCAGGCTTGTACCGTGATGAAGGCGGGCCGGACACGGGCTTGTCCACGGGCTGCGGGCTTAACGGGCTGCGGGCCAATTGTGTTGTCCACTGGCTAAGGCCCAAAATGGCCTTCATTAATTCCACCCACTCATTCTCTCTCCTACTTCACTTTTACACTCACAACATTCTCTCTCCTCACTATTCCTCCCACTCATTCTCTCTCCTATTTAATTTTTCATACTCACAACATTTAACTTTTTCTCTTTCTTACATCACTTTTCCTTAATTCCCACACCCAAAAAGTTGGTTTACATTCATGGGGGGCGGAGGGGGTAAATTCTAAAAAACAAAGGGGTAGAAAGTCTAAACTATTGAGGACTTTGAGTGACGGAGTTATCAGAGGGGCAATTGCCCCCATTAATTTAAAAAACAATAAAATGTAGTCTGTCAAAAACAATGTTTTTGTGAGATAGCAAGCGCAGTATTGTAACAACACAAATTGATTATATTAATGAATATCATATCTTAATAGTAATCTAAAATGTAGATTGTTAAAAAAAACTAAGTTGATAGTATTCTAAATGTAGTCAGTCCAGCGTCTGTTGATATATAGATCGTTTAATGATATATAAAGATAGTTTATATGTTTGTATCTTTCTCCTCTCAATTTTTAATATGGGCTATATATTGCTAAGGACCCCAAATTTTCAACACCTTGACCTTGAGGAAGAACAAACCAAATATTTTTGAATTATGATTTTTAAAAGTTGATGGCTAATATAGCAATGTCATATTGCCATGTTAAGCTTAAATCTATCGGATTAAATGGATGATTTTGATTGATGCTCACTTAAAGTTAAACCAAGTTGTGTTCCAAGTTGCAACCTTATCTTCCAACAAGAAAATGAAGCATTCTAAACTCAATTACAAGCATCCCCAAGTTCAATATACAGTGTATCACTACAAGAAACAGGCTTATTTACGGCGGTTAAAATCCGCCTTAAATACCACGCGCCCCGCCGTATATACTATTTACGGCGGACTAGCCGCCGTAAATAGACCCCCGTATAAATCATCGCCGTAAATACTATATACGGCGGGATCACCGCCGTAAATACTATATACGGCGGATTTACCATCGCCGTATATAAATGAAATACATACGTATATTATGGCGTATTTTGGTGATCATTATACGACGGTATATGTAACCGCCGTAAATAAGAGACGAGTCGTCCTCTCCGTAACGAGTCGTCCTAATTGCACCCCCACCAGGTTCCCTCGTCCCCCCTTTGTAGACGAGTCGTCCAAGCCATTTTATACGGCGGATTTAGTCGCCGCCGTAAATACCTTAATAGGGACTACTCGTCCACCATGGCACGAGTCGTACCATTTACACCCCCTACTGGTTCCCTCGTCCCCCCTTTCGGGGCACGAGTCGTCCCAGACTTTATACGGCGGATTTAGTCACCGCGAGTAAATAAGCCTATTTTTTTTTTTCCGGCTTTGTATAATTAATTTTCCCCAAAAATATATTCACAAAAACCAAATTCAACCTGTACACACACAAATAAAACCTGTATATAACCAAAAATACACAAATGCAATCAATATTTACAATCTACATATTAACACAATTAATGTTGAATGTATCCAAACATAATAATCATTATACAAAAAAGTTATTAGTTGTTGAATGTATCCAAAATACACAATGTCTAAAATCCATAACACCTATTCATTACCGTCATTTCCACGTCGTTCCATCCAACAACGTTTCAATTCATCAATTTGTTGTTGTAACCGTCGGCGTTCCTCCCGAAGTTGTTGTTGTAACCGCTCCCGAAGTTGTTGTTGTAACTGTCGGCTGTTCCTCCTCATTTTGTCGGCGTTCCTCCCGAAGTTGCCTTTCAAAACCGCTCGACCCCCGCCACCGCCTCCAATACACTGCTCGAGAAGTTGGGGATTTACCAAACACCTTAGTTTTGTTAAGACCGCCTCCCATACATCGCACTCTCCCGTGGTCATCAGGGCCCATCATACCAACAAAAATATTTTCACGCGCCGTGGGAGAGTTTTGTTGCTCCTCTGGCAGCTCCTCAATTGCATCATTAAGCGTTTGTCAGAACAAAAACAACATGTTCAATATAAATGTTTTAACTTTAATTAATATTATGAAAATGAAGTTAGAAATGAAAAAGTATTCTATAGAATAACAAAACCGAAACGTAAAAGGTTGAAACTTTAACTTACAATCATTTGAGTGGTTTCTTGATCTCGCGGGTGTTTTCGCCCGTGCGCGTATGTATGAAAATGCTTACGCGATCGCTGGTAAACCCTTGTCGTCTCTACAATTTATAATAGAATCATTTGACCAAAAAAAAATATTTATATACGATACAAAAAGAAACATTAATTGAATTGACAACCGAGAACTAGATTGAACGATGACAAACCTCTTTGATGACTTTGGGATGGGACGTTTTTCCGGTCCTATTCAGCATGATTGCTTTTCTCGATTCAATTTATTTGTTTCGATATTTCCGGAAAAAAAAAGATAATATTAGTATTAATTTGACTACTTATATAAGACATTCACGATAATAGATTGAGATTAATTTGAAATATACCCGAGCCTTGTTCGTACCCCACATCGCAACAAGTGCAGCATTGATCGATCCGTAACGCACCCACGGGGTGGGTGAGCCAATGCGTCTTGGTCGGATTCATACATCTTATAATGAGATTTCAACCGAGTAATATTCATAATCGAGTCAATATTCATAACAAAGTCATAACCGAGTAATATTCATAACCGAGTAATACTTATTATATGCTTGTCTCACCCGGTATTTCCAAATACGCCACGCTTTAGCGAGAGAAAGAACCATAACCGGTAATACTCCGGAGGAGCATTTGTATTTTCCTATATACACAATTCAACAAAGAAAAAAAAACAATTGTTAGAGAATCATAAGACTTTTGACTACGTACTAGAGATTTATGTAAGAAATATGGATTACAACTTACCAGAACGTCATTCCATACGTTATTTATGCACTCATGGTCCATCTGAGACCACTCTCTAGTTAATGAGAAATGTTCCCCATTTTTAGCAAAAATTCCTATCTCGAGTAGCTAATTTGGCCATTTCCCCAACCGGTTGACCATAATTATTCCATATTATGTTCAATCTCTCTTTACCCCATTTGGGGGTTGGTTTTGCCAGCCCTCTTCCTTTAGGGTTCGAGCCCTGACCTGGTAATAAATTTTTCTTTGGCGGCATATCTGTCATATGACAATTCAATTATAGCACAAAAATTGGATAAACCAAGTAAAGGACAAAAAAAAACAGTCTTATAATATATGTATAAGACCTATAAATTTATTATAGGTCTTATGTATCATGTATAAGACCTATAAAATGCCTAGATAATAATAAAACAACAAGTATTTTGGAACAAGTTTTAACCCCAACAACAACAACAGCAACAGAAACAACAGCAGCAACAGAAACAACAACAGCAACCATAGGCATAATCACATATTAACAACCAAGCAACAATGACTCCAAAACTAGAAGCACCACCTCCCCTAATGGCCCATATTAACAACCAATTTGCTGAAACAGAAAACGTGCCATAATAAAGCAACCATAGGCATAATCACATAATTTTCTAGATACAAGGGGGAGAAAACTTGTTAGATAACTAGATTTCCTGTGGATTTAAGAGCCAAGCAGTAACTAACAATGTCTAGGCACCAAAAATGGATACAATTTGGTGTCTAGTGTAATGAGAAGAACAACCATCAAAAGAGTAAGCAATGTGTTACATGTATGTAGGAAATAGCTGCCTAAATAAGCAGTAACTAACAATGTCTAGGCACCAAAAATGGATACAATTTGGTGTCTAGTGTAATGAGGATGCATCAAATACAGGGCCTTACTTAATTCTATTGTTGACTACCAGTTAAGAGCACTATTAATTTCCTAATTTTCTCAGTTAGGTGCCATTACTTGGGCACCACGTCACTTTTGACAGGAACAGCTATGGCATTCCTATGTTTCTTACTGACTCCCTCCGACCACAAGTCGCAAAGAATGACAAGCAAGGAAAGAAGGCAAATGAAAAAGAGCAGACACACACACACACACCTCAACCAAGTCGAAATCAAACAATCTGGGAGCAACTAGTCCAATTAATGGCAACCAGTAAGTACCATCAGTGTCTCTTTGTTTCATTGATAACGTTAATAGAAAAAAGCAATAGAGAATTCTTATTTTCATACAATAAAAATCAGAATTTATAACTTCTATATAATATCTCTGCTTTGTTATGAATACATAAAGATTGGTAGATTCAAGCTAATTCAAAAACCATTGAATTCACTATATTGTGTTTTGAATAATAATTAAGAGAGTATACTCATTTGAAATTCTATATAATTCACTTTATTAGTTTCTATATTTTTTCTTTCATCTTTTTCTTGTTCTCCTTTTTACCTCCGTTATTTGGTTATTTGGAACTGAGCAAATTAAATATTTAACTAGTTATGTGATGGCACATGACCAACATCCGTTAAAAATTGATGGCTTTATCAACAGAGTGATATGGCATTGCAAAAACTTGATAGATGGGTGAGGACATTGCAAAAAAAATAAATTAATTAATTATCACATTTGAAAATCAGGTATAGTTATGTGACCAAAATATGAGTTTTGCCTAATGATAATAAGTAATCATAATAATATTGTAGACAACAACTACAACAACACAACAAGAATATTGGTGAAGTGTTATTATTGTCTTATTATTATTACTATGGTACTATTGGAAGTTTAACTTTGCCACTTGGATGGAATGATTATTTTGGGAATATTCAGATTTTAAAGTCTTTTAGAGGGACCTTTTGGTGTTGTTTTTCTTTGTTCCTAATTGGTTAGCACTGATAGATCTAATTCATACACTTTTTGTATATAACGTAAATCCACCAACATCATTAGTATGGTTATGAAAAAAGAGGATTACTTGTCTAGTTGATACGAAAATGGTCTTCCTTGTCTATTAATAGACCATACAGGCATCTTTTCCCATGCTCAGTCAATTCTATTTGCCATATTCTGGATTCTGCTCTTACAACCAATCTTCTTTATGAACTTGTTGGATTTCCGCTTGCACTTGTCTTTTTTTTTTTTTTAATAGTGTGCATGAGTAAAGTACCTTTTTCGTCTTTGATCTTTTTAAGTTTTTACCTTTACATCCCAGCACTATTTTTTTACATGTGAATCCTTAAACTTGGCTATTTTGGCATTAAATGGTGTCCTTCCGTTAATGTTTCGTTCAAGTTGCCGTTAACTAAGATGAGGTGGCACCATGACCTCATCAATTTGGGTTTGAAAGTTTCAGTTAAATAAAGGGGTGAACGTGTAAATAAAAAAAATTCACCTCCCACTCCCCACCAATCTTCCCCACCACCATCACCACCCTAGCAGCCATCACCGCCACTTCACCACCACCTCACCACCATTACCACCACCAAATCTTTGAACTTCAATAAATTCCCAAATCTCTCAACTTAATAAAAGTTCCCCAAATTAATCAAACCTATCAATTACCTCTCATTCTCCAGCCACCCAAAATCAAACACATTCAAAATAGTAATCACACATCACCATTACCAACGACAGATTGGGTTTGAATAACAATCTTTTAGTGCCAACAGTTTCTAGAGTACCTCTTAAGTTTTAGGGGATTGGGCTTGAAAAGCTAACTCCCAACAGTTTCTAGAATATTTTCCCAAATGATTTTTGGCCCAAAAATATCATGGTTCAATATACACTTGCAATCTTTCAAAAATAAAATAAATACTTGCAGAACCAATATTTTACAAATTTTTCTTAGAATGAATATGTTCTGAATGCCCATTAAAATAAAAAGAACATTCTTTTAGGGATGGAACAACCAAAAAACAAAAAAATTGGTGGGGAAGCGGGGCGGGGGGAACAACAAACATGACATTACGGGGGGGCTCCGCGGGTTGTGGACACATTTGTTATATGTCACATTTAACAAAAAACACATACCAAATCGGTGGGAAGCGGGGCAGGGGAAACAACAACAACACCCACAAGGAACAACAACAACAACACTACAGGGTAAGCCTTGCTTGATACGTAAAAGTATAAAATAGTACGGGAAATGGGGCTCCCGCGGGTACCAAATCGGTGGGGAAGCGAGGCGGGGACATTCCAAAGTAAAAATTGGATATTCATTTAATATATTCAAATTTCTACAGGCATCAAAGGAGTACCTGAAAAAGCAGATGACGGAGGTAGAAAGTAAGAGTTGCTGCAACAAGATCCTGTAGGAAATAAGAGTTTGATCAAAAGAAGCAGAACAAATACATATTACAATTAACAATATTAATATTCAATTCAACCATACAAAATAACTAGTTTGATTGAAATTGTATTCAGCCACAATTGCCTTAGCTATGGAGGCCTCGGGATGGGCTCGATTTCGAACATATAATTTTAATGTAAGTAGAAACCTACAAAAACATTTACTTATGCTAAAGCAGATGTAAAAAGGAATTTAACTTTTTTCAAAGTAAATTTAATATGGATGTACCTCTCTACCGGATACATCCAACGAAATTGTATTTGGGCTCGCTAGCAAGGCCGCCTCGGCTAAATGCACCGGCAAGTGCTTCATAACATCAAAGAAAGCTGGTGGGAATATTTTCTCGAGAGCGCATAGTGTGACAGCCATCCGATCTTGTATCTTTTCGAGATCAGCAAGTGTATTCACCTTTGAGGATAATTGCCTAAAGAAATTTGCCAACTCAATGATGGCTTTTACAATGTAAGTAGGCAACGCTTTTCGAATGCCTAAAGGGAGTAGTTGTTGGAGCAAAATATGACTATCATGGCTCTTAAGACCCCAAATAGCTCTTTCCTCTAGATGTACACAACGAGATATGTTTGACGAGTAGCCATCGTGACTTTGACTCCCTTTAGAACTTTCAAGAATATGTCTTTATGCTTCTTACTCATTGTAGAACCGAGCCTGAGGCATAATATCTTTGCCGGATGGAAGCTTTTGTAGATGCAATGGTTTCCGAATGTTCATCTCTTTTAGGTCTTTTCTTGCTTTATCATTATCTTTTGATTTCCCCGCAAGCATACCTAATGTAGTATGTAGCACATTATCACACACATTTTTTTCAATGTGCATAACATCAAGATTATGACGAACATGATTATTTGCCCGATATGGCAACTCAAAGAAGATACTCCTCTTTTTCCAATTGTGACATAACTTAGGAACCTTTCTTTTCTCCAACTTGGCTTGTTGCTTCTCACCCTCTTCTCTTTTCCTCTTTTTAATAACATCTTCTATTTTATACTGCTTTCCATATTTTCAACTTGTTTAAGCAATTTTGTTCCAAACAATAACTTGGGCTTATCTCTCACTTCATGAGTACCATCAAAAGAGCCTTTATCCTTACGAAAAGCATGACTCCTAGGCAAGAAGCGTCGATGACCAATATAACAATACTTGCCACCACGATCCAACCATCGTGCTTCGAGGTCTCACATTGCAACAAGGGCAAGCATATTCACCTTTAGTGCTCCATCCGCACAACATTGCATATGCAGAAAGTCATTTATTGTCCATAATAGTGAAGCTCGTAGAAGTAAACAACTCGTTCCTTGATGCATCATAAGTTGATATACCATCTTCCCACAATTCCTTCAACTCATCAATTAACGGTTGGAGATACACATCTATCTTGTTGCCCGGCCCTTTTGGGGCCTCGAGTAAGCACCGACAAGAAGAAATATGGCCGTTTCATGCATAACCAAGGTGGAAGATTGTATGGCATAAGCACAACCGGCCAAGTACCGTGAGATATAGTCATTGTTCAAAGGATTAAATCCGTCGATGCTAATCCCAATCTAACATATCGAATTTCACTTGAAAATAATGGATAACGTTCATCTAATTCCTTCCACGCACGAGAGTCTCGCAGATGCCTCAAAGACACCATCGTCTATTCTTTCTCGGCATGCCATCTCATGAGTGTCGCGGTCTTAGATGACCAATACAACCTTTGCAACCTTGGCTTTAAGGGAAAATACCATACTTTCTTCATCGCTACCCGCTTGGGAAGTTTATTCTTGCCACTTGTTTCCGCACCTTCACCGCTACCCCTTCTTCTTGTTGCTTATATCTAGAGGCTCCACAAATTTCACATTTAGTAAGTTTTTCAGCTTCATTTCGAAACAACATACAATGATTAATGCACGCGTCCCACGTTTTATAACTAAAACCCAAATCCGTTAGCCATCTTGTACGCCTCACGATAGGAACTTGGCACTTTCGCCGACCGAGGCAATGCCCTAATGAAATTTTTTAATAAAGAAGTAAATCCCTTATCGGTCACTCGATAATTAGCCTTCCAAAGGCATAAGTTCTACAATAAATGAGAGTACCGTAAACTTATCACACCCTTCCCACAAGGCTTGATCAAGATCTCTCAAAAGTCTAAGAAACTTTGCGGTGGATGCATCTCGATTGTACGATTTCTTCAATTCCTCGGCTGGTTACTATCCGGCATACCCATCCCTTCATGTACCATTCGCCTCATACAATCTTGCACGCCCAATTCAATTTCAATGCCATCTTCGCTTGTCCTATCATTCTTACGCGCCGAAATGTACTCTTCCCCGTGCCTAATCCAATTCTTGTAATCTTTTTGAAATCCCACTTCAATACAATGTGATCTCACGGTTGCACGGTCTTTTTGGTAATGATTTGCGCATTTTTTACAAGGACAATATATTTCTTTAACAGCAACAGACTTTTTGAGAATGCAAAATCGAGAAAGTTGTCAACCCTGCACAAATACTCATTTTAAATTCGATTATCCAAATCAATCCAACTTTTGTCCATATATGACTTGACTTGATATTTTTAACGTTAAAATACAACCTATATATAAGACCGAGAGACACAAATTTTAGAATAAAAATAAACTCATAAACAAACATAGTCTAACTTGGGCCCATGATATAGTATAACCCTATGACAACATTCATTCGTTCTCTCTCACAAGCCCCCCCCCCTAATTGAGAAGCTAATTCATTCGTTCTCTCTCATGATATAGTATAACCCTATGACAACATTCATTCGTTATGTGTTGTTCTTAGTTTGGGTTGAAAATGGTTAATATTGGTAGGAATATAATTGACGTCTCCCTTGCGATTTCAAAAAAATAAGAATATTCCTTTTCTCCACTTTACTTTGGTAAAATGTTTAACATTTAAATAAGAATAACAGGAGATAGCTTTAAGCACTTAGTAAATCATTCTCACTTTACTTTGGTCACACATAGTAAATACTACTCCTTCCGTCCCTAAATGAATGTCGAGAAATGTTTCAAACATGCTCTTGATCAAGAGCAAATATTTTAAAACATAAATATACCAAACAGAACCAGGGTTTTATAAAATCAATAAGTGCTACTAAAATAGACAACCAGTCACCATGGTACAAGGGCAATTCCTTCAACTCTAGGTGTCTCACTGGATAAGGCCATCTCTACCAATAAATCTGAGTAATAACCCATGCCAATTAATCCGGAAACATATTTTTTTCTCCCAAACAGTCATATATATGCCAAAGGAAATGCACGGAGTTAGGATTTCCGGAAAGGGATATTATAACTACAGCTACATATGGAAAATGCACATAGGGCGAATAGAATCAGCAATAAGTATATGTAGGCACATATATTTGGAAACAGGATCATTAACCGACAAAAGTAAATTAGAAAAGGGGAAAGAAATGTATACCTGATTGTTGTTGATCGAAGAAATCAAAGCTCAATTTTGGCTGGAGGAGAGAGAGAGACTGAGATACGTACGCTAGATCTAGGAGAGAAAGAGAGACCGAGTGCACAACCAAGACCAAGAACAAAACCAAAAAATTAAAAGTAAATACCTACTGATTATGGTGACCTAAGGCGTCGGAATTTCGTCCCTAGCTATGGAGTTTTCTTGCCCTAGCTGCTATGGAGGAGAGAAAGAGAGGGAGAGATTGCCGCGAAACTGAATAGGGAAATTTGGGATTCCCGGTATTTAATAACATTTACGGCGGATATTGTACACCGCCGTAAATAATGATATTATTTAAGGCGGACGCGTATCAACCGACGTATATAACTTCGATATCGTATACGTACATGTTAAATGTACGTACATTACTTATTTAAGGCGGACGCGTCCGCCGTATATATTAGTTATTTACGGCGGCTGTGCATACCGCCGTATATATTAGTTATTTACGGCGGACGCGTGTTCACCGCCGTATATGAGCGCCGTAAATAGTGTACTTTCTTGTAGTGTATATATATATGTATATACATATATATATGTATATACATATATATATGCATATACATATATATATACTCCCTCCGTCCATTTACATGGTTCACACTTTCTATTTTGGGCGTCCATTTACATGGTTCACACTTTGTTTCTTTCCTAAAATGGAAACTTTATATTATTAAAATATTAACCCTATCCCACTATAATTTACTATTCCCTGCACTCATTCTCTGAGAAAAATTATTTTAATACTCACAACACCATTATAATTTACTATTCCCTCCACTCATTCTCTCTCCTATTTTACTTTCACACTCACAACACTTTCAATATAATACTTCCTCCTTAATAAACGTGTAAACAGTAACCGTGAACCTACTAAATGAACGAAGAGAATATATATATATATATATATATATATATATATATATATATATATATATTCCACTTGTAAGTTTATATAATCACAAGATCATAAAAAGGATCTATTTGATACACATAGCCTTAATTTATGAGTGTTTTGAGATTAAAAAAAAATGTATCTCCCACCATCTCCATTCCCCATTCCCTAATATATTGTTTACTTAGGGTTGTGAGATAATTAAATGATCAATAAAGGATTAGCCTTGTTAATTTTATATAAGTCCATCTCCTTGAGGCAAGTGGACGGGACATGTGAAAGATTCCACAATTAAGACAATTAAACTAGAGTGCGTCTGGGGAGAAACGCGTTTCTCCGTCGCGTATGGAGAAACGGGGCTTATTATGTCGCGCGACATACATAGCCAGTTTCTGGATATCCTTCACAAAGCTTCTGGATATCCAGAAGCTTTGAAATGGATATTCAGAAAGTTTTTGTAAAGGATATCCAAACCAAGTATTTTTTCTCGGATATCCTTTACAAAGCTTCCTGATATCCGTAAGCTTTGAAATGGATATCCGTAAGCTTTGTAAAGGATATCCAGAAAAAATATTTGGTTTCTGGATATCCTTTCCAAAGGATCTGGATATCCTTTCCAAAGCTTCTGGTTATTGGCTAAGTATGTCGCGCGACATAACAAGCCCCGTTTCTCCATGGGCGACGGAGAAACGCGTTTCTCCCCAGATTTTGTGATTAAACTAAGGCCCCGTTTGTTTCCGGGAAGAAGGGAGGAAAACGTTTTTCGAAAAACGTTTTTCGAAAAACGTTTTTTCCATTTTTCGGTGTTTGGTAATTTTTCGGAAAACGTTTTCCCCATTTTCTCCGAAACATGTTTGTTTTTCGGAAAACGTTTTCCCATTTTCCGGTGTTTGGTAGTTTTCCGGAAAATGGAGAAAATGTTTTTCGGAAAACATTTTCCGCCGTTTATAAGGAAAACGTTTTCCGAATTTTTCCTAAGGAAGTTGTTTTCCGAAAAATGGTGTAAAAAAAGTGGATGGATAATATTTTAATAATAATAATAATAATAATAATAATAATAATAAAATAATAATAATAACAAAATAATAATAAAATAATAATAATAATAATAAAATAATAATAAAATAATAATAATAATAATAATAATAATAATAATAAAATAATAATAATAATAATAATAATAAAATAATAATAATTTTAAAATAATAAAATAATAATAATAATAATAAAATAATAATAATAAAATAATAATAATAATAATAATAAAATAATAATAAAATAATAGTAATAATAATAATAATAATTTTCCGAAAAACATCTTCATTTTCCGGAATTTCCCATTTTCCCCATTTTCCTAAGGAAGTTGTTTTCCAGAAAAACATCTTCCTCATTTTCCGGAAAACGTTTTCCACATTTTCGGAAAACGTTTTCCTTTTCCGGAAAACATTTTCCAGGAAATCATTTTCCGGAAGTTATTTTCCCCGAAACAAACGGAGCCTAAAGGTAAGTCTTATGAAAAATTAGTTTAAAAAGGTATGATGACATTTTCGTCATTAATTAACTGGAACTTCATTTTAAATGTATATTGACATTTTTGTAATTAATCGAAACTTTTCAAAAACATTAATAATGTTTTCAGTGTCAGGTCTAGTGTAAAATTGTGCAAGTTGGTGTTCTTCTAATACAAATGTTATTGGTAAAGAGTGCAACACTGTTGGTGTTAAAAAACTGTCATAAGCAGTGATAAAAAGTGTCAGTTTTAGTTATAAAAAGTTTCAGATGTGTTAATAAGTTTTGATTAATTGCGAAAATGCCACCGCGTCATTTAAAAAAAATCAGTTATTTACAAAAATTTCACCGTGCGTTTTTTCAAAAGTTTCAGTTAATTACAAAAATGCCGCCGTGCATTTTTAGAAACTAGTTTTTTCAAATCTATATCTATACTATACTAAAAGGACAAGCCATGCCAAAAATGGCAAAATCCCGCCCAAAAATGTCACATCAAACATCTTTATTTTTGGCAACGTAAAACTACGTCGTTTTGATTATAGTATTAAAAAAAAAATTGTTGATTTTAGTCATTAAATTTTTTAAACCTTACAGTTGTTGTTGTTGGGACACATTTTTGAGACCGACAAGTGTTGGAATTGTAAGGACACGTGGATGCTTACATTATGCCACGTGTATACATATGCATGTTAAGCTCCATATGAAAATATGGTTTCACTGAGGGGGCGTTTGTTTTTTTGTTTTAAGCCTTATTTGCTTCTTAACACTTATTCATTAAGAGGATTAAAGAAATAAGTGTGTTTGTTTTTTTTTTTGAAATAAGGCTTGTTAGGCTCTTAAAGTCCTCTTAATTTTAAGTGGTTAAAATGTTGCTGAATTGCCTCTGAAAGCCACTGTTTCATATTTGATTTTGGGTAAAAAAAAATTTAAACTGTTTACTGTTTCATAATGCATTTACGATTTTTTTTTTTTTTTTAATTTTTTTTAATTTTTTTTTAACTGTTTCAGATAATGAATTCAGATACAAAATCAAACAACTTATCCAATTCAGAATTCAGTTTTCAGTTGATGCCTCTTAATCATTCAGACATTTTCAGAACTGAAATCAGATTTCAGCACTTATCACTTAAAAAAAACAAAAACCCCCTGAGTCTCACTGCCTTATAAAATGCTTTCACTTCCTCATACGCTTTTCGTCAACCCAAATCAATTGACCTTCATCTTACCTCTCTCCCTACACGCCTCATCCATATCAGCTCAAGACCACTGCCCACCTTTTTTAGCTCCTCCAGCCAAAACTCATCGTTCGGAACATTGTCATCCCCCTCATTCCATGGCTTCTCCAAAGATTTTCGCTTGCTTAGCTCTGCCTCCTTCTGTCCACATGATTACCAAAATAAATCCATAGATTTTGGGGTTTTACTTACTCACTTAGATCTTTTCTCACTTTGTTTCATTATCTGCATATCTCAATCTGGGCTTTTTCTCTTTTCATGCTTGACCATTGCAACATTTTACTTGATCAGCTTATAAAGACCTTAAAAATTTCATATGGAATCCCTACAACCAAATAATATATAAATTCCCATGAGTAAGTGAAATATGTTGATGAATCTCATGAAACAAACATGAAAAACAAAGAGATCGGAAAACATAAATTTAAATCTGGGTGCAACCTACAAACAACAAGAACACCTATGAATTGATAATCCATAAATGAAGACCCAGATTCCAACAAGAAAAAGAGGAATTCAGATTCAATGGGGAAAATAAGAATCAGAATTAAAAGAAAAGAAAGGACATAGGTGAGGACTTTGAATTCAGATATGGAAAGAATTAGGGTCAGGGCAACATTGAAGTTGCCATTAAAAGCAAGATGAATGTCGAAGCTACTGAAATAGAGGGTAGTACCGGTGGTTGGAATATGGCCGCGTCTGCCGATGGATCCGCCGGTAAGGACCATGATTAGGCGACATAGTGCATCGTCAAAGTAGATGTGCTCCGGTGTGGGTGGAGGGAGGGTGGTGGTGTTTGTAGCGTTGAGAAGTGGTAGGGAAGAGCCAGTTGAAGGGAAGGGGAAAGTGGTGACTCAACGGTGTCGACTTGAGTTTTGTCCATCACCAACGCCAATTTATGTGCTAATTTTTAATTATGTGGTGGATTCATTGATAAAATGTAGGGGTTTTCAATGGTTAAGAGAGGGAGAGAGACAGAAGGAGTCCAATTCCAAATGATGGAACGGCGGAGGTATTAGAAAGGTAAGAAAGGTAAGAAAGGTTCAGACTAGGGTTTCTTTACTCATGAGTTTTTTGGGTTTAATGATTGGGCTAAAATGTGTTTTGGTCTTAGGTGGTTTTGATTTAATGGGCCTGAGTTATAGGTATTAAGTAAGCTAGAAAATTAAGAAAACGGAGAACTTAAATTAAGTGTCAAAATGACAAACAAAGACATGACCAAGGTGCATAAAAAGGTTGAAATTTTAATCTCTTTAAATAAATATTACCACCTCATACATGACTAATAAAAAAATAATCAAATTCATGCTTAATTAAGAGCAAATTTTTTTTAGAAAAATAAATATAGAATATTATATTCATTTTGAGACATAGGTAGTAGATTTTGTTTTTCAAATTTATGTTTATTTTTAAAGTAACCTATTTCAAGCAAATTAATTTTTTTTTTGATCATTTACTTTGGAATAAATATATTTTTTAAAGGCCTCTTAAAAAAATTAAGAGATAACAGTTTATTAAACAAGTGCCCATCTATATATATATAATAACAAGATAGTGGTAATTAAAGGGGCTTTTAGGGGTATTTTTGTCTTATCACATGGTGGCAATTTGGCAAAAAAATGGGCTGAAATGGCAGGTGTCAAGAAATGATTGGCGAGGTGTTTTTTTTTTTTTTTTTTTTAAGCAATTAGGACGGGTGTCGGGAGTAGAGGGAAGGGTAAATTGGACTTTTCCATGGCGCGTGTTCTCCACGCGCCGACAAAGGCGCGTTATCCCGGCTATGTTTTTTTTTTTTTTTTTAATTCTATTTAACACGTGGCGATCAATGATTGGCTGGAAGAATTTCCGAAAAAAAAATTATCCTATTTCTTTGACCTCATTTATTTTATAATAAATTAATTTTTTTTAAAAAAAAATTTACACCAAAATTCATAATTTTTTTCCCTCTTTAAATAGAGACTTCTTTCATTTGATTTGGACACAGAAAAAAAATCCTCTTTTTTAAATATAAACTTCTTAATTATCATTTGCTAAATTTTTAATTTCTTTTTAGTGAAATTAATTAAGTGTGAAGTATTTTTTTTATTATAAATGATAATAATAATTATAATAATAATTTTAGTAATTAAAAAAATAAATTATTTTGTACTAAATTAATTATTTTTTTAAAAAAATTACACCAAAATGCATAAAAAAAAAAACCCTCTATAAATAGAGACATCTTTCATTTGATTTTGACACAAAAAAAAAATCCCTCTTCTTTAAATATAAATTTCTTAATTATGCTTTGCTAATTTTTCAATTTCTTTTTAGTCAAAATTTTCAATATATATATATATACGGAGTATATATATATATATATTGGAGAATAGTAGTCATTTGTTTTTTTTTCTTATTTACTCTTTCTTACGTAGAACGTAAAACTTATATTAGTTTCTTGGTTTAAATATTTCATTAATTTAAAACTCATATTAGAAGTCAATATAATATAGTTTTAGCAATAAGTATAAAATAATTAGCTATTAATCGCTATCTCTCTCTCTATATAAAAAAAATTGCTTAAGTTTTAAAATAAACGAGGGCACATTTGTAGCTACTCGGTTAGGATTGAAACTCTATGGAGGGCAAAAAAAATTACTGAAAATGAGTAGGTTGTTTAAGAAGATTTGTATATCATGTTAAACATACACATGTACACACACAGTAAAACACATTAGAACAAAATATCAAGTAACTAAATGAGTTATAATCTCAATTTTTATGAAATGAAATAAATTACTTTTATTAACAATTACCCAAATAAAGTGGATAGTAAATGATTTATTTTGATTCTTATTTTTTTATTGGTTAAAATTATGAGAGCCATAAATTACACGGGCCTAAAGAGGCGCGTGAATGCATTAGGGATTTTTTTTTTTTTTTACATTGGACACGTGTCATCCGTATGTGGAAGGGCAATTTCGACATTTCTCTGGCGCGTGTACGTCACGCGCCGAGAACGGTGCGTTTATGCAGTTTTTTTCCCTTTTATTTTTTTATAATTTTGCCACGTTTCGCCCTTTGATTGGCTGGCTGAATTTTGGATTTTTTTTACATCATATTTCTTTACCCTCGATTACTTTATAATAAATTAATTTTTTAAACTTTTTTTACACCAATATTCATAATTTTTTTCTCTTTAAATAGAGACTTCTTTCATTTTATTTTGACAGATAAAAAAACCCTCTACTTTAAATATAAATTTCTTAATTATCCTTTGTTAATTTTCATTTTTCCCAATATCTTTTTAGTAAAAAATAAATAAGTGTGAAGTATTTATTTTTAATTATAAATGATGATATATATGGTTATGTAATATAATAATAATTTATATCTATATATAAAGAATATAAAATAAAATAAATGTGGGTTTTGGTTTCTATTAAATAATATAAAATAAAATAAAAGTGGTGGGATATAGGATGATGAGTTGAAATGGTGTTGAATTTTTATAAACAAAACAATTGTGTATTTATAAAGTATATATGGTTATTTAATATAATAATAATTTTTATATATATATATATATATATATATATATATATATATATATATATATATATATATATATATATATATATATATACACGAGGGATTGTAATGAATGTGAGTTTTGGTTTCTATTTAATAAGTGAGATGGGGTAATATGGTTATTGTGTTTATTTTAGTTCGATATATCAAACAATTTATTTATTTTTTTAAAAAAAATCTTTGAAGCATAGTAAATAAAGTATTAATAAATTAGTCGATTTTTCTATTCATCTCAAAATATTGTGTATTTATAAAGACAAATATCGGGAAACATGGCCATCGTTTTTAAAATTTTGATTGAAGTGTATGTCAATATAATAAGAAATAAAGATAGTATAAATTTGTATTTTAAAATAGGAAGGGGAAGAAGTGGGTTGAGTTGGATGAGGAAGTGGGGGGTTTGGGAAAATTTCTTTTCATTTTACGAAATTGTTAGTATTTTTAGGATTTTTATTTTTCTCCTAAAAATTAAATAAGTTACATTGAAAATAAATATCATAATTATGTTCATAATGAGTTAATGTAAATAAATATGACATAATTTTTTAGATGTACGAGCATGAGTTAATCGAAAATTTCCATTTGAAAAAGAATGATATTAATTTTTATTACATAACTGTACTATCCTTTTGGTATGAACAAATATTTTATTTTTATTTAAAAATTTCTCTTTGTCAAAAATAAATAAAATATCACCTTTTTTTACTAGATTTTCAATCTTCACCTTTTTATACTAATTTCAATAACTTATTTCGTATGTGATAAACATGTTCGTGTGTTTTATTTACTTTTTTAAATCATAAAATACTACAGAATTGTATATAGATAAATGCATATTCCTTATGATAATTTGTTTTCCTATTTTATTGTTTTCTAATTGTTATGTACTGACAATGTAGTCTTTAAGGAAGTATTCCATAATGTATAAACGAATTGATTTTTTTTTTTTATTTTAGTTCAATTTTTATGCTTTGAATATATAGTAATGCCCCGTGCATCGCACGGGAGTCAATCTAGTTTTATCAAATAATGCAATTTTTAATTTTGGTTCAAAAAATCATTTTTCTCCTCCTCTTTTGGTATGAGCCAGTTTTGATAATTTTTGTCATTTATAATTTTTTTTTTTGAGGTTGTGATTTATAATTGAGAAAAATAAAGTTATCATAAACTAAGATAAACAGACGCCCATTCATATTATTTTTATTTGTGTGTTCCTTAGATAATTTTTACTGGTGTATTAGGTTGCATATTTAGGATTTGTATAATTGGGTTTTTGGATTTTTTAATTAATTTATTTTTGTAATAAAATGAATTTAATAATTCATCTCTTTCCTTCAAAAAATTGTATCTCTCTTAGTAAATATTTTAAACTTTAATTATTAAAAAATTAATCATTATAGTTATTTAGTGGTTGAAATAATATATATTATCATCATTATTGAAAAAAAATAATATACTATGTGTATTATTAAATATGATAACTTCATATTTTCTTTCGTTAAAAAAATTATGAGCTTTGTTGAAGTAAAACAAGGAGGCGGAATGTTAGAATGTGGTTAATTAGCTATCGCGTATTATGTGAAGTTAAATTTTGAAATAGTCAAATTATCTTATTTAATATTATGTTACCTATTGCTTTCAGATTAAAAGAAATACTATATGTTATCAATTTGAAAATGTTCAAAAGAGTTGTTGATTCATTCCTTGCTTTCCGAAATTACTGTTATATTTCCCATTCAAAGTAAAAAAAAATAAAAAAAATTAGACAAAATAAAATCTTAGTTGAATTTCATGAGTTAGCCATTAAAATTAAAATACACAATAATTTTTGTGATGGGGAGTACCAGTAATCACTTTTAGAATGCGCTGAAAAAACTTATTTGAGTTCAGATGTACTTTGTCACTCCGATCAAAATCTAGACTTTTTGAGTGACTTGCATACCCGGAGTTTATTAATGGTATCTATGTTTCTGGACTTTCAAATCATGCTTCTTTTTTATAGTTGAAACTCCAATAAAAATGTTGCTTCGTAATATGACCAATTCGTTAGGTTTGTTTAAATGGACATGAATGGGGATTACTTTGCTTGGAAATCATGTTTTGAAGGGTGTTGTTCTTCCTACACGCAATGTAGGTAAAAATGTTCTTATTTCGAGGATGTCATTAACATCATCTGATACAGATGTTCCTTTCCTTTCTTTTGAGAGAAGACAATTTTTTTTTATCTTCCCTTATTATGATATGACTATTAATAAAATTCAAGGGCAATCCTTACCCATTATCGGTCTTCTTTTCAAGACACCTGTCATTTGCCATGATAAATTGTATGTTCAGTTACTGAGAGTTATAAATCATGACGGTTTTAAGATATTGATTTGTAATAATATTTGTACCGATATTTAAAATACGGAGTTTTTTACAATATATAAAAACATTTTTTCCTGTTACATCTGTTTCAATTCCGTATTTTAAATATCGGTAAATCTCCGTGCATCGCACGGGTGATACCCTAGTTATATATTAAAGTAGAAACATATTCTCATTCATCACTGTGCTATGTGAAATAGTGACGTGTAAATTCAGGTGTCGTTCTCCTATTGGCCTAAGATTATATGCATGAATTGAAAATTATTTAAGAAATGATAAGTGATTTATTTAATTTAAGAAAAAGATAATTAATCAAATTTGAATTGATCAACAATCATCCTTATAATATTCTCCTTTAAATCCTCAAAAATAAAAAATTATTCATCCGGGGAAAAGATATTTTATTTAAGTAAAATATTATATATTAAAGTAGAAATATATTATCATTCATCATTGCTCCACGTGGAATAGTGACGTGTAAATTCATGTGTCGTTCTCCTATTGGCCTAAGATTATATGCATGAATTGAAAATTATTTAAGAAAAAGATAAGTGATTTATTTAATTTAAGAAAAAGATAATTAATCAAATTTGAATTGATCAAAAATTATCCTTATAATATTCTCCTTTAAATCCTCAAAAATAAAAAATATCTCACTCATCATTGGGCTATGTGGAATAGTGACGTGTAAATTCATGTGTCGTTCTCCTATTGGTCTAAGATTATATGCATGAATTGAAAATTATTTAAGAAAAAGATAAGTGATTTATTTAATTTAAGAAAAAGATAATTAATCAAATTTGAATTGATCAACAATCATCCTTATAATATTCTCCTTTAAATTCTCAAAAATAAAAATTTATGCATCCAGGGAAAAGAAAAATAACTTTTAAAAGAATTCATTCAAAAGAAAAACAATTTCTTTTAGATGAATATTGAATGTCATTTGTATATATTGATTTGAAAATGACAAGCACGCATGGATTGTTGAATGCTATAAATAGCTTGAGTGGTTTGACACTATATATATGTATTTACATTCATTGGATGGCTTATATAGGTTTCAATTATGCAAAAAAAATAGGTCTTATATAGTTTTGTATAGTTGTAGACGCTTTATTGTATCAAATACTAATGAAAACATACAATAACACTAAATTGGTTATACTACTATTTAGATACTCCTTTTGTCCTCTGATGGTTTCATAAAAACAATTTTGTATTGATATGTATGTTCATATTTTAAGATTTCATAAGTTTATTTTTTTTATTAAATTTTCATTTTTTTTTCTAACCCCTTTTAATTCCCATCTCAAGTAAATTTTTTGAGACTGATAAATGAGTTTGACATTGATGACATACGAAAGGGAGAGATTATTGCTTCTACACAGTAATTGAAATGTTGTGCCTTATAATCTGTATCTCTCAGAGATGTTTGAATGTCATATTAATGTGGAGGTATGTGATGGATTAACAATTTAACATGTGTAAAGTACCTTAATAAGTATATATACAAAGGTCATGATCGAGCAACAATGATTTTGGGGAGAGGTGATGAGATCCAACAATATCTTGATGCGAGGTATGTGGGTAAACCAGAAGCTACATGGCGGTTATTTGGGAACACTTTACATGAAGAAATTCCTAATGTTGTTCGATTAGATCTCCATTTACTTGAAGAACATAATATTACATATGATTCAAGACATTCACCACATAAGATAATTTAACGAGCCGAGGGGAAAATAACAATATTGATGGCTTTTTTAGTTGTTGTGCATTTGACGAAATGGCTCGAGATTTAACTTATCAACAAATGTCAAAGTATTACATATGGAAGGAAAAATATTGCAAACGCAGATATCCAAATTATCAAAGCAAGGCAATTGGTAGAATATATTTTGCTAGCCCCTCGAGTGGTGAGAGATTTATCTACGTCTCTTATTAATTACTGTTAAAGGGCCAACATCTTGGGAAAATTTACGAACATACAATGGTGTTCAATATGAAACATTTAAAGATGCATGTGTTGCTCGGGGTCTTCTAGAGGATGATGAAGAATGGATGCAATGTTTGGAAGAAGCTTCAATTATGAAGACCGGATACCAATTGAGAATGTTATTTGCACTTATTCTAACACAATGTTCTACGTTAAAACCCAACGAGTTGTGTAATAAATTTTCTATGAGTATATGTGATGATCTTACACATAAACTACACACATAATTTGGAATTCCAAATCCGAATGATACACAAGTAACAGATTATGGTTTGTATGTGTTAAATGAAATATTGCAAGAAACAGGAAAGTGTTTAGAAGATCTTCCACCAATGCCCCTCCCACTTCAGAATTAGACACCAATGGTAGGCAATAACCAGTTATTGTGGGAACCTAGACAACTTCAAGACCATGATAGCACTCTTGGGGCAGAAGATAATGTATCCCGCTTGAATGTTGGTCAAAGACAATATTTTGATATTGTGATGTCTTCGGTGAATCAAAATCAAGGGAAGATCTTTTTCTTGAATGGGGGTGCAGGAGTAGGCAAAAAAATTTTGTACAACACAATTGCAGGAATGTGTCGACTGCGGGGGTAATATCGTGATTTGTGTTGCATCTTCCGCAATTGCATCTTTATTGTTGGTAGGCGATAGAACTGCACATTCTACATTTGTATACCATTGAATGTGTTTGAAGATACGGTGTGTTCATTCACGAAACAACCAATCCATGCCCAACTCTTTAGAGAAACGGAATTAATAATATGTGATGAGGTTCCTATGCAGCATCGCCATTGTGTTGAGGTCGTCGATCGCAATCTTCCAGATATTTGTGATAACAATAGCCCTTTTGGTAGAATTATTGTGGTTCTTGGTGGTGATTTTCGTCAAACCTTACATGTTGTACCTAAGGGATATCGTGAGCATATTATGGAGTCAACTCATCAAAAATCATCAATTTGGAATAAGATACACGTCTTAAATCTATCGATGAACATGCGGCTAGATCGCAATGATTCAGTGAATGTTGCGTTTTCAACATATTTGAACGAGGTAATATTATGCATTTTAAATAAATCTTTCTTTTAAAGTATTCATAATTTATATTAACTAAATTTCAATGAGAGGTGGGAACCAATACAAATGAGATAATCGAGTTACCTCCTACTATTCGAAAGTGTAAAGACGTCAAAGAGTTGATACGAGAAGTTTATCCAGAATTACATATTCAAGGGCATCTACTGCTCAATTCTTAACTGACCAAACAATTCTATCCCCACATAAGGATGATGTCAATTATATAAATCCCAAAGTATTAGAGATATTCCCTAGTGATATCATTGGTTATCTATCAGCGGACAAATATGCTAATGATGAAACGAGTGATCCAATCATAGCAAATCGATACCCAATAGAATATTTGAACTCCCCGTTCAAACTTGCAGTTGAAAATAGGTTGCCCAGTTATTTTGATGAGGAATCTTGCACTAAAGGATGGTCTTTACAATGGAACAAGATTAAGGGTAATTTGGTGTGCGCATCGTATTATAGAAGCTGAAATTTTGACCGGAGATAAAGCAAGCAATTTGATATTTATACCAAGAATTTCTCTTACACAATCAGTTACTGAACTTACGATTCCTATTACAAGATGATTATTTCCAATAAGGTTGTCCTTTGCAGTGATTATAAATAAATCACAAGGTCAGTCAGTTAAAATTGTGGGGATTGATCTTTGGATGCCGATATTTACTCATGGCCAACTATATGTTGCGTTATCCCGATGTACTACATTTAATAGGATAATGATGCTCTTGCCATCTAAAGATGACACATCCACATCAAATATTGTTTATCCTGAAATTCTTCTATAAGGTTTATACATTAGGTATGATTCTTAAAATTTAAAGTCACATCTTTTATCATTTTATAAACTACAAGTATAAATTATTATTACACACGTGTTAATATTTGTGTATACATCGTTGCATGATAAATTGTTGGGTTAATGACGATTTAGGGCCTGTAGTATAGGGGCGGTACCACATTGGGGCCTGAAGTATTAAAACTATCAATTTGGGGCCCGAATTTACAATTTTGATCAATTTGGGGCTTTTTGAAGAAAAACGTTAAAAACCCCCGTTAAGTGACCATGTGCAAGGTATGTGACATTCAGTGAGGGCATTTTGGTCATTTTGCGTTCAGCCAAGACTTCAGGCCCTAAATTGACATTTTTCTTATAAAATAATAAATAAAAAATATTTAGTTTTTTTTTTTACAAAAAATAATTAGTAAATTATCCAATTTATAAAATATTTTTTGAAACATTAATAAATTATTCTGGTACAAATTTAACTTATTTATTGGATTTTGGTTTAGCCAAACAAACAGCAGCTACTTAACCACTACCTTTGACCCAATGACGGAATTTGGCATCCATTACAACTTCATCAAGTTTTTTTAATGTACCTCTTTACTTCAAAATAAATGTTCCATTTTTATATTAATAAAAAATATTTTAAATAATAATTTTAAATTAATTTAATTATTTTAATGAAAATATAAACTTATAATTAATGCATCATTATTAAATTTATCAATAATAATTTTTTAAATTTTTTATTAATATAATTATATTAACCTAAAATTATTTTTTAAAGCTAACATTTCATTATGAGATAAGTAATTTGTATATTTGCATTGAAATGATAAAACAGGGGTGAGATTAAATGGATTCCCCTGCAAAGTAAACGCCACCGCCGATGATTTCTTCTTCGCCGGCATAGCCAACCCTGGACTCACCAACAACACCTTTGGCTCCCTCGTCACAGGCACCAACGTCCAGAGAATCCCCGGCCTCAACACCCTCGGCGTCTCCATGGCCCGCATTGACTATGCTCCCGACGGTATTAACCCACCCCATCTCCACCCACGCGCCACCGAGATCGTCTTTGTCCTAGAAGGTGAACTCGACGTCGGATTCATCACCACCGCCAACGTCCTCTACGCTAAGACAATCAAGAAGTGCGAAGTCTTCACGTTCCCAAAAGGGTTGATCCATTTCCAGAAGAACAACGGGAAAGTAGCTGCCTCCGTCATCGCCGCCTTCAACAGCCAGTTGCCGGGAACTCAACAGGTGGCTCCGGCGTTGTTTGGGGCTACGCCACCGGTGCCTGATAATGTGTTGGCTAAGGGTTTTCAGATTGGGACTCCAGAGGTTCAGAAGATTAAGGCAAAGTTTGCTCCCAAGAAATGAGTGAGATAATTGATCAAGTATTTGCTTCATTTAAACTTAATTGGAGGAAATGAAATTTGTGTTCTTTATTATTGTTGTTGTTAGTGTTTTTTGAAGAGAGAGAGAGAGAGAGAGAGAGAGAGAGAGAGAGAGAGAGAGAGAGAGAGAGAGAGAGAGAGAGAGAGAGAGAGAGAGAGAGAGGGGGGATTGAGGAAAAATGTCAATTTAGGGCCCGAAGTCTGGGCCTGAACGTGAAATGACCAAAATGCCCTCAATGAATGTCACATGCCTTGCACATGGTCACTTAACGACCTTTTTTAACGTTTTCCGTCAAAAGGCCCCAAATTGATCAAAATTGTAAATTCGGACCCCAAATTGATAGTTTTAAGACTTCAGGCCCCAATGTGGTACCGCCCCTATAATACAGGCCCTAAATTGTTATATTTAATTAACTTTGTTAATGACTATATATTGCTTATATTATTTTAATTTTTAAATTTTTATACAATGCGTATTTGAAATAGGTGACCAGAGATGTAGTTGATGATACGGTTGAAGCTAATGCGTATGATGATATTTGGGACAATACATATTATGTTAATGTCGTGGTATACTTTATCATATAATCGAATTCACTACACGAAGCTTAGTTATATCAATGTGTTTCATATCTTTTTTTGTCTACATACATATGAGGAGTTTCCCATGCAGTTGAAGCTAATGTTGTTGAAGCTAATACGGTTGAAGCTAATACGGTTGAAGATGAAATTTGCATGCCTATTATTGTCGTGAAGCTCGAATCCAAAGACTGACTTTTCATTTTTTAAATATATTATCTTAATAATTTAGCATTTTTTAAAAAAACAATTGAGACGTAGAACGCTTCTCATTTTTTAAATTTTAAATCTATTCTTTTACTAGGTTTATTTTTTGTAATGTTTTCAAATTTGATTAACATTAAAATCTTGATAGTCAATCTTGATGTTCAAAATGTTCAACTACTACAATTATTTTATTAGAGATTGAGGGCAGAAGTGCTAACCAGGTACGAAAAAGTTTTGTTCTAAACATTTGAAATAGTTAAAGCTTATGTCTTAAATTAATATCAGAATTTAATTCTTACTACGCTACCACTGAATTTTTCAATGATTCTCAAGTAGTGAAGGAGATTCAGATGCAATTTGATTGAGCTTTAGAGTCTTTGAATGAAGGTGTTTTATTTTTTTAATCATCATTTACATTTTTCTCTCATCCTTGAACTCGGGTTACTGAATGATTAGAAATGACAGATAACATGCGTTTTCATTTTCCCCACTTTTTATCATTTTCATACTATCACCGTGCTTTTGGCACGGGCTAATAGTACTAGTTACTTGAAGAAAATGATAAGATTTTGACATTACACTACCATGTTAAATTAAATCAAATAGATAGATAATCTAGTTGTCCCTTTCTCCCAATACAAATATTGAAAGAATTATTGATATAATATTTAAAAATCGCATTTTCTTGATTGACTATAAGCATTTTATGGCCAATGAATCATCAATAATAATAGATTATGAAGAAAAATTACTTTGTCAATGAATTGTGTACCAATTTATTGGGGATTGAGATTTTGAGAATGACTTTTCTTTTATTTTTATATTTATGAATAATGTCAAACTACAAAAAAGGGAAAAGCACGCAATTGGATTGTGTTGCGGTCCATCAGAGTGTGTGGAACACGTGAGTCAGTGAGTTATGTGTGAAACTTTCTCTTTATGACCTCCGGAAGAAAGCATTCTTCATAAATTTGAAGCAAATAATATTATACTAATGTGAAATAATACCTTTAAAATCGTAACAAAAAGGTATTAGACCCTTGGACCCACAAAAGGGTTTCAGTGTCTTAAATCTTAATCCTACTACTAGTGTGAAACAAACTAGGTTCGATTCAATTAAAGCTTACTATGAGGTAGGAGAGAGAAAGTCGATTACAGAATAGTAAGTGGATAGTTAGGCTTCGTTCGTTTAGCGTAAAACATTTTTCGGAAAATGATTTTCGGCAAAATGTTTTCCGAAAAATGAAAATATTTTCCGGAAAATAAGATAAAAATGAAGTTTCCCCCATTTTCTGGTGCGAAACAAACACCGAAAAATGGGAAAAATATTTTCCGAAAAACATTTTCCCCCAAACAAACGGAGCCTTATTGTGAGTATGATAACTGGATTACATGGATAAAAAAGTATTAAACAAATCATTTTAAATGTGTGTGTTTTAAATGGACACCAAAAATGAAAATTTCTATTTTTCCGAATGTGACGGAGAAATATATTCCAAAACTCGAAAATTTCAAAGGTGTTGGTACTAAATTTCCCTTAAAATGGAATTTATAGTATAAATGGCAACAAAGGGAACAGTTGAATGAATAGTTTCAAATGGGTTTTTTCCCATTTTGCTCTCATACATTTGTCCCTTTTTCATTTTATCCTTTAAAAAAATTAAATTAAAAAAAAAAAAAAAAAAAAAAAAAAAGCAAGTGTCAGTATCTTAGTCTTTTATAAAAAGTAAATGGTCATTAACATTGGAGATGGCCAAATATGAGCCCAGCCCGCAAGCCCGACCAGTGTATCATTTAGACTTCGACTAGACCGGCCCATGAGTACGTGAATCATGAGTTGAGGCTCATTTGGGCCTGAACCAGCCCGTGGCCCATTTAGTTATGCCAAGACCGGCCCATTTGGCCTGCCAACCTGCAAAAATTAGTTTGCTTCGCCAGTTGTTTTGGACATTTACTGCAGAGGTGGATGTTCACTTGTTCAGGCTCAGTAGTCATGATGATGATCTAATTTCGAGAATAGTAGGATTCGGTTCAAATCGCGATTTGAAAGCGAATCAAATCAAATTATGCGATTTAGTTCGATTTTTAAGTATTAGCTATTTGGTTTGGTTTTAAAAATTGTCAAATTGTATGGTTCGATTTAGTCTGCGGTCTGGACCCACAAATCACGGTTCGAGACCGAACCATCAAACCGAATCGATAAACCAAACCATCAAACCGTTTATTATTAATCGTAGATATTTATATATTTCGTCTCCACCTCACTTTTAGATTTGAAAACTTCTAATTCTATTCATGAGTTTAGCTCATAACGCTTTTTACTTTTGGTTAATCTTCATATAATAATGTGAATTCACTTTTCAGTACATACTAGGGCTGAACAAAAAAATCGACGGACCGGACCGGATCGATAGAACCGGACCAGGCCAATGAAAATCGGACCAATCCAATAGAATTGGTTTGGTTCTGATCCCAAATTTATATGGAACCGATTATTTGAGTTGGTCCTGGTTTTTGAAAAAATATATATGGTCCTGGACCGAACCCGGACCGGACCGATTATGTATATATTATGTATAATATATATATATATATATATATATATATATATATATATATATATATATATATATTTATTTATTCATAATTTCAAATTCCTAATTTCCAAAAAAAATAAAATAATTTTGCTGTGACCTTATCCATCCAGCAACATTACAAGTTTACAAAAATCCTAGCCCTATCATTTCTCTTTCATTTTCACCGTTTGATTTTCTATCCCTCTCTCTCTCTCTCTCTACGCTTTTCCCCTCTCTCGTCTTTCTCTCATCTCAATTCTCAACCCTAGAAATCAAAATGATTTTCCATGGCGGCGCCCTGATTTCGACTCAGCTGTCCAACCACGGCACCACCATCGATCTCTACCGACGGCGCTATGCTTGAGTAATTAATCTATGACGCAGATCTGTTTTTTCTTGCGAGATTGCAGAATATCATTACTCTGTTATTTTGCCTCTCAAATCTCCAATAAAAGGTAATGATTTAATGAGATTTTGATGTTATTTTCTCGGTCTCTACCTTCAATCTACTCGTATTTTCATTTTTCTTACAATTTTGCATCTGAATTTAGTTATTAGGGTCTGAATCATGTTTATATTTTTCTCTTTTGTTCCTCTATTTCAATTAATTTGTTGTATGCCTGAATATTTTTATTTGAACTTTGTTTATGTAATCGTCCTATATTTTGGTTTCATGAAAAAAATAGTTGTTGCATGTTTTATCTTTAGAAAAAATATATAGTAGTGTAACTTTTGAAACCGATGGAACCGGACATGGACCGAACCATTGCAACCGGACCAATGTGACCGGTCCTGTAATGTAATGTAATGTAATGGTCTGGTCCTGGTCCTGAATTTAGGCAGAACCAAACAATTGGTCTGGTCCTTTTTTTGAAATTTTGATAAAATCCGGACCAATCCGGACCGTAAACACCCCTAGCACATACCATTACAATTGCTCAAATGGATTGTTGTTATCATAAACATTGAAACACAATTTCATTCAAATTTTGAATCTCTACTGTATGCTATGTCTAGAAAATTCAAACAAACATAACAATTAATTGTGTAGTCTGAAATCATGTTCTAATTAATGATTTAAGTCGTGTTCTATTTTATGGTTTGAACCGTTGTTTGAATTGTGATTTAAACCGTGGTTCGGAACGTAAAATCAAACCGGGGTTCGAACCAAACCATGGTGGTTTGGTTCGGTTCGATTTTAATTTTTTCGTGGTTCGGTTCAATTTGCGATTTTTTTTTACCGATTACTAGTGGTTCGGTCCGTAAATTGACCTAAATCAAACCATTTACACCCCTAGAGAATAGGCTCTGTTACCATGTTAAATTAAGAACGATTCATAAAAGAAAATAAATAATTAGAGTTCAAAGCTTGGTTTGTTATTAAACATAAGAAGTATATATAAAACAATAAAGAAAATCCAATTTAGAAAATGATTTTAGGCAATCTAATTTAAGTACAGAAAATTTTGGGGCCCCCCAAATATTATAAAAAGTCTTGTTTTTATCTTAAAAAAATCGGTACATGAATTTTAAACCAAACTAACCCGGCTTTTTGAACCGGTCATTGAATCAATTTTTAAAATAAAACATGACTTTTTATAATATTTGGGAGAAACTAGTTTCTCCCAAAACTAACTCATTTAAGTATACAACAATAAAAGGAAACTAATAGCCAATAAAAACAAGGAAATTGAATCTTCTAATTACATTAGAAAATTTCATATCGTAACACTAAATCAATTACGAAACACAATAAACAATAGTTGTTATCACTACAACAAAAACAGGTTTTTGTGGCACTTTTTTAAGTGCCACAAATGAGAAAAAAGTGCCATAAAAGATATTTTCGGCACATTTTCCGGCACTTTTATAAGTGCCATAATAAGTCGCGTCGGCAATACTTCCCGGCACTTAAAAGTGCCACAATTTTCCGGCACTTTTAAAAGTGCCACAATTTTCCGGCACTTTCAAAAATGCCATAATTTTCGGCACTTTCAGAAATGACATAATTTCCGGCACTTTGAAAAATGCCACAATTTTTCGGCACTTTTAAAAGTGCCACAATTTTCCGGCAATTTTTTAAGTGCCACAAATTTTCGACAGTTTTGTAAGTGTCTTCCGGCACTTTTGCACAGTATTAATGAACTGATGGATATGATTTTTTTTTTCTTTTTTATTTTTTTTTTGAAGGAACACAATAAACATGTTCATTTCATTTACCTTAATGTATCAACTTACAAATGCAATCAAAGTTCTCCAAATGTTCGGAATTGGTCCAAGATATTGTTGCATGTTAAATCTAATCTCCCCATTTTTACAAATCAACCTCACTACCATTTTTACAAGATATTGTGAGAATATTCTTAAAGATTCACTTAAATCACCAATCTGCCCATATGCAACTAGCATCACATTCCACAGAACCACGTTTTCTGTCTGAGTTGTAAGGAAGAAGTTATGGACAGTTTTTACATCAGAGCATTTCACGTAAAGATCCAGCAAAGAACCTTCAATTATTATATCAGAACATATCCCTGCCTTTATTGCATATGAGTGCAGTTGGCTTCCCTTAATAAGAGCCCCAACTGATGCACATGCGCTCAAGAGGCTTGCAACAGTGACACAATCAGGTTTCAACGAATCAATCTGCATTTTCTCAAATAACTGCAGAGATTTCTCACTCAATCCATGCTGAGCAAGTCCAGAGATGAGAGAGTTGTAGGAAACAGCATCCTTATGCTGCATTTTACTGAAAATTCTTTTAGCAGTATCTATACACACATTTCTCTGAGGCAAATTATCAAGTAGTTGGCAGGCAACATGTAAATCTTCGTAAAATACATACACATCAGCAAGGTGGCTGCAGACCTTGAAATCAGTATCAAAACCCGATTTCAGCATCCTCCCATGAAGTTTTTTAACATCTAATAAAGACCCAGATTTCAAATACCCATCTAAAAGCCAAAGGTATGTCTGATGATTCACACCAATCGGCCAGTTTGTTCCTTAGTGGTTTCAATTGAACTTGCTTCAATTTCTTGATCCGAAAACTCATCGTATACTCGGGAAGGCTGCGGCAATCCGATAGAAGAAGCTGAATTCAACCTGTTCACTTGCCCACAAAAATACTGCAATTCACCCCAAAGAGGAAATTAACAAAACTATAAATAATGAACAGGAGAACTTGAATTGAAATCAATTATTAAGAATAAAAAGGTCTTAGTTGCAATAAAGAATCAACCTTTGGGAACATGGCAATGGCTTTCTGCGGGAAGTGATGATAAGTTGCATTTGAAAAAGGCCCACAAATTGTATTTGGCTTTGGAAGCATGAACATTAATCGAATTTCAATCACCATTTTTGCCCAACTCCAAAAGTGATGTAAATAGAATGAACGCAGCGGAATAATAAATTAAAATAAATAACCTAGATAGACAAACAATCGAATAAACGTATTGTTTGACCTAGATCGAATCCACGAACTAGGGTTTGGCAAGAACAACACCAAGTTGATGAGATTCTTGAAGATCTGAAGAAATCAGCCCCAAAAGGGATTCAATCTTCAAACAAGTCTACGGAGACTATCAATTGCAAAAGCAATTATATTATAAAACAATAATATCAAAAGTATCCTAAAACAAACAATGAAAGGAGTATTTATACTCTAAACAAAACCCTAAACTACTTGAAAAAGGAAAAGGAAAAAGAGTCCTAATTTGATACGTCAAAAACAAAGAAACAAAATCAAACGTAATCCCTGAAAACGCGCCTGTCACGAGTCGTGCTCTCTTGCACGACTCGTCCCTGCTTGATCAATCGTGAAACGACTCGTGATACAAAATTTACTCGTGCAGCTTTCAGGCACGAGTCGTGCTTCTCAGCACGAGTCGTGCCGCATCCTGGAGGTCGTCCTTTGCTGCCCAAACGTGCTTCATCTTTGGATACATCACACACCCCCACTTCAAAAGAATTCGTCCCTGAATTCTTGCCTTTATAATAAGAACATGGTTTAGCAGTTTTAGACCATCCATTGTTGACCTTCTGCCCCAACCTCCCCTTGATCAACCCTTTAGGCTTACGTGCACCCGAAAATAAATATGGGGGAACACAAATGGATATAATACCCTTACCCACACCATCACGAACATTCATCCTCGTATCAAGTAATGGGGAGAGAGTAAAGCGAACACCATCCTTCACAAAACTAACCATATTCGTACGACCACAATGCAATGAACCAACATCAAAGTGCCACGGTCGTCCCAGCAACAACTGGCAAGAACTCATATCAACTATATCACAAGTAACTGCATCCCTATAAGTACCAATGGAAAAAGGTACAACACATTGATGAGTTATCTTAAGTGTGCCAGTAGCATTAATCCACCCAACAACATAGGGAGTGGGATGTTTCTTCACTTCAAGATTGAGCCGATTCACCAATCCCCTTGCCACTAAGTTTGTACTACTTCCACTATCAATAATAATATTGGCCACCACACCATGAACCATCCCCTTCGTACGAAAAATATTGTGCCTTTCAAAATCAGCCACCACATTGTCCACCACAGGAGGAGTGGACACAAGCTTGCGAACCACAAAAGAATCATGAATGTCACCCTCATCCTCATCATCACCATTAGGATCAATATGAACAATCGGACAACCATCCTCCTCATCAAACTCATCACGATCTACCAGATTAACCCCTTTCCGACCATTAGGACAGTTACTAGAATTATGCCCCGGTTGTTGACAGCTATAGCATTTATTACCAAAAGTTTTAGCATAGGGATTATTAGTTTGTTGTGTACCAGTATGAGTAGTCGTCTGACGAACCGGCTGAGTCTTAGCCGCAACTGGAGTTGGTGTCTTATCATCACTATTCTTAGAACCCGAAACTTGAGGTTTATCATGACCCACTACCTTATTCAAACCTGGGAGTCTGGTTCGTGTTACCCGAAAATTGGTCAAGATTGCTCATAGCAGGAGACCCCCCAAATCGTGGAGATGGAGTAGAAGCAAGTTGTCGTTCCACTTTCTTGGCCCTTGAAATAACATCTGCTAGAGAATGGGAAGTAACCAACTCGACTTGATTACGAATAGCAACCTGAAGACCATTAATAAATCTCGCCACCTGCCTGTCTTCTGATTCGAACACATCAGTGCGAGCTGCTGTAAGTACCCAAATCTGGCTCATGCCTTCCGGTTAATTTTCCCGACATTTCGGTAAGTTTCCCGGTAATTCCCCGGACCTTCCTAGTGTTCCGGAAATGTCCTAGAGCAGTCCCAAATTAAAATTAGGGTCAGAGGAGCCTTCCTAATTAAGAAAACACGTTTTTCTTAATTAGGAGAAGCTTCTAGAATAATGCCACCTTGCATGGTTCTAGAATGCCGAGTCATAATGGATAAGACCGCACGGCCTCATTTGCAAAGGGCCTGCAGCTCCGCACGGTGCTTCATTAGCCTTATCCAGCATCGCCTATAAATAGAGCCCTCCTCTACCCATTTCAACACACACAATATATGAGAAAAATACACAATACACTCAAATACGTGAAGAAACCGCTGGAATTCAAGAAGAAGAAGAAGGAAGGCCAAGAAGCCATCTCCCTCCTCCTTGAAGGCCCAGAAGAGATCGACCTCTCCTCCTAGCTCCGTCCGAAGAAGCGAAGGAAACGATTGGTAACCTCGCACGCCCTAACCTTGCATTTTAATTGATATACTTGCTCATTGCATTCATATATCTTGCTTGGGACTTGGCATTTATTCATAAAGATCATTTCTTTATCACCCCCTTCCCCTTTGCATGCATTAAGACCCCATTTGTCATAAAAATGTAGTCTTTTTCATAAAGGTGCATCCTTTGCACCTAAAATCTCTATTTTCCAATAAAAATGTTATCTTTATGCATCCTTTGCATATAAAGATCCAATCTTTTTCAATAAAAATGCATCCTTTGCATCAAAAACCCCTTTTTCAATGCATCATTTGCATAAAAATCAAATCTTTATGCATCATTTGCAATAAAGATCATTTCTTTAAACTAAGTGCATCATTTGCAACCTAAAAATGTCATCTTTTCATTAAAGAGTCATTTTTCATCATGCATTTCCCCTTTCCCCTAACCTTGGAACGGACCGGTGTAAAAGTTCTCATCTTTGCATCGTTCCTTCCATTAAAGGTTCACGACTTCTTTAGAAAGGGATAACCTTGAACCCTATATCTCCAATTATCGCTTAAGAATGAGTATGAAGCCTCTATACGAGCTCGACCGTCTTAAAGCGTAGGATTGATGGGCTAAGGACATTCCTTCCTAAAGAACCTCATCTTTGACCAAAAGAGAGTCATTCTCTCGATCACGCAAGTCCCGAGGGTCCCGAGGTTTAAAATGCGATGATCACAAGTCATAAGATGAGGACGGGATCATAATCCCAAATACATAAATTCCAAGGAATCCCGAGCGACAACCAACAAATGGTTTGTACGTCCGGAAGACAACTTGGGACATTTCCCCTTTTACTCTCAAACACATGCACACAAAGAAAGCACGCAAGCAAACACGATTAATGAAATCTAGGGAGACTTGCTCCGGCAAGGCACTTTGGGTGAACGCCAAACGTTCTTCCCAAGGGGTAACTTAACCTCCGAACCCATAAAACCTTTTTTTCAAAGTTTTGAGGTAATCAAAATGGCGTGGCGACTTCGTTTTTCAAATAACTCGGATGTCTTCAAACTCGCGTGAATTCCAATAAACAAAAATTTTGGGCACACATTCACAGGTTTGGCGACTACTGGGATATCCCAAAGGAGAAAAGCTTTATTTTCAAAACAAAAGTCGATACTTGGTATATAGGTGGACCCCACTTACCCTTCCCGTATCGCTCCCTAACCCGGGCTTGGGATAACAAGGTGGTTTAACAATCCCACGTATCGCATCCCTTTTCGAAAAAATAATTTTGAAAAAATAGAAGAAAGCTTTTCCCTTTGAGCGGGTTAGACTCCCATCGCCGATTTCATTAATCGTGCTTGCTTTCTTTACCATGCATTGCATCATTTGCATCTTGGAATCTCGTGCATACTTGAACGGGAAACAACCCGAAAAATAGCAAAAGGAGTGGAACTGGAAAATTGATCCATGCAGCCGCACGGCTCAATCCTCATTGGATTCTCGACCATACGACCTCGTGGCAATTCCACCAGAAAATCATGGTTAATCCGGGCAAGCCCTAGCAGCTTGGGGCTACTCGGGCCTCCACGATCGATCGGGGCTCCTTAAAATTTACGTGCTTATGTGTTGCATTTTCCCCGTCCCGAAAATCATTCCTTTAAAACACATTTATGAAAATCTCTGCTTTTAACTCAAAAAGGAACATTTTTAGGAGACCGCACACTACGCGCACCCGATATATCCTCGTACACTTTTGCACGCACGTCCTTCAAACCCGAGGGTGGTTCCACTGCAGCCACGGACAGCCTCTTACGATGCTCCCGGCGCGCACGGAATCATCCCAACCTCCCCATGGCAGCCAGTGTCGACCAATGCACACCCGTGTCACACGTTTCAAAACCGTGACTTTTGGTTGGTTTTTGGTCTAGTCCGTGTCATATAGCCCAGTTGCATACCCACGTAAAGGTCAAGCCTTAGCTCATAACGGAAGCCAAGATTTTCGCTCAAGCGAAATTCCCGCCGAAATTCCGACAAGGAAAAAATCGGTGGGATCTTGACTCCGACATTGACTATTGACCTTGACCCGCACGGAATGTGTAAGAGTCAAGACCGAGTCTTTGCCAAAAATCAAAAGATCTTTCGCTCAAGCGAAGCTCGCCAAAATTCCGACAAGGAAAAATTGGCAAGATCTTGACCGGCATTGACTTCGATTCCGACTCGCGCACCGCGTATGCAACGAAGTTCAATGTGACACCGTGTCATCCGGCTTTTGCCGCCCGACCCATGCCTATTATATTCTCGGACATTACCGAAAGTCAAAAACCGTCATTCGCTCAAGCGAAACTCGTCAAAGATCCGTCAAGGCAGAGACGAGACTTTCCGGTATTGCCTTGACTATAATCCGCATCGCCGTGCGTTGAAAGGTCCTATGACCCGCTAGACCCGATAGGAGCGTTCTTTACTCTGGTCGGTGGGATCCGCGTGCCCTATAGGACCTCGCCCGGCCGTCCACCCCGGGAGGTCGAAATACGTGTGGAATACGAGGGGCTTATAGACGTAGTGACGGAACCCACCGATCCAGATCTAGAGTAGTTGTGAAAAAGAAGGGCGTAACCCCTTTTCCAACCAAATAGATATTAATAAAAGACACTGTTTTAAGTAAACTTGAAGATTCTAATTTGCATATTGCTCGAGCCTTCACCCTAAACACCTACCCCGAGTCTAAACCTTTCCTATCCCTTTCCCGCTAGCCGAGAAAGAAGTGGGTGAGAACACCGGCCGCCGACTTGTTAGCGCAGTAATCCTCGACGCTCGCCGTAATCCTCGCTTTCATCGGGCCGAGAGTCGAATGACCGATTTGACAAAACAAAGCTGGTTTGGGTAACCAGATGACTAGGGAAGAAGAGCTAACCTTAGCCCCGGAAAACAGTCGTAAGGCCCATGAGGAACAAAGCAAGCCACGCTCATTGAAGCGCTTCGTCGTCATGGAGTTCAAATAGTGGTCGAGCCCAACGGTTCCTTGGTGATGATAGAAGATGAGCCTCCGTAAGCGGCCCATCTCACTCCATCAACCTATAACCAATGCCCTCCTCCATCCTCATACGATCCCTTATCCAGATTACCCCTCTTCGCCCTTTCCAACATCTCAAGCCATCAGATCCCAACACCCTCACCTCCTCAAATGAGACCTAGCTTTGTCCCCTACCAACGTAAAGCAAACGCCTCGCCTATCCCGCATGCAGCCTCTCGCATTACCCCACGGGATTCACTCCCTCTCCTCGCATGGGCCATCCTGTGCATTCCCTAGGCCTCAAAATCAGCTCAATGACCCTTTCAATTCATGTCCTCGCCACAAAGAGATCTTCCACCTCCAACTTTGCCCACAGTGACCCCAGAGGTTCCGTATCCTTTTCCTACTTCGGAAATTATGAGCCTAATTCCTATGCCTCCGGCCGCCTCACGGGAACACGGGACTCCGGTCAAGTTTACACTTACTTCCTCCAAAGATCCCCAAGCCTTGGTACCGCCTACCACCGTGCCACCTACCGTCCTTCCACCCAAGTCGATAAGCCTTCTCCTAATCGAGCAATCCTAAACCATCCCCGACTCCGACATGGCTTGGCTAATGGAACAAGTTAGGTCCATGCAAGAGAAGTTTGGGGAAATAGACACCAAGAGGACAAAGCATACCGCATCACCGATCCCAACAAAGTTGTCCCTCTCCCTCCAAAATTCCGAATGCCGAAATTGAAAAGTTCAACGGCACCGATTGTCCCCGACTCACATTGAAAGCTACATTCTTGCCATGAGAGCCAAAGATTGTACACAAGAACAAATGGCCGATCATTTTCAGCTATCATTAAAAGGTTCACTCTTAGGTGGTTCCTCGCATGTGAAACCAGAGGCCCGAGCTACTTGGGGACCTGCATCAAAGAAGCGTTCCTAGAAAAGTATAAGGCCAATTTGAATTGGGAAACCAAATTTAATGACCTACTGTGGTACCCTACAACGTTCGATGAGCCAAGAAGTGAATTCTACAAGAGATGGAATTGGAAGCTCTGAAATGATGACCCCACTCAATGAAGAGGAACAGATGGAGATCTTCCAATCTTGCTTGAAACCTCAACTAAGAGTTCAAATTGGCAATTACTACTATCCCGACCTTCGGGCAATGGTAAATGCCGGCACCAAGTTTGAGAATGCCTTCAATATGGCCCCGCCACGTGAATGCCGCTTATCGCTACAAAGCACCGGTGTCAAATGCCCCAAATGCCACCGTAAAAGGAAAAGAAGTGATTGGCGCCGTTAATTACATCTCGAATGAGAAAGCGGGACAGAATGCAGCCAAGCCGCCGCAAAGCCAAAGCTCCCTTTCTATACCGAAGATTTCGGAATGCCACTAGAAAAGGTCTTCGACGGTTTGGTAGCCCAAGGACTCATCGTACCTTTGGAAAACCGGAAACCCAGGAACCCCAAGACGTAATGGACGAGACCAAACACTGCCGCTTTCACAATTATCATGGCCATAACACTAATGATTGCACCTACCTCGAAGCTCCCGATCTCTCGCCTAGTTGAAGAAGGCAAGTTAGAACCACCTCGGGGTCCCAATGTGGTCAAGAATCCTCTTCCCGCTAACAATCGAGTCAACATGATCGAGTTCGGAGGAACAAATGGAAATGGTTTTGGAAATCCAGAGGTCATAGATATCCCGAAATTCAATATTCCTTATGCCGAATTACAAGGGAAATGGAAAGATCCGATTAATGCCGCCGCCATGGAGGGACAGCTTTGGACCCATAGTCGGAACCGATTTCGTTAATGTTGTCGTAGCTCGGCCTCTTTTCTACGACATCGAACCAAGAACCATGGTCAAGATTACGTAAGAAAGGCTCACTTATGAAGACCGCGAGTTTGAAGTAAAACAAGCCATGTTAATGAAAGTCTCTCCGTAACCCTTCATTACCCATGACGAGCATAATGTGTTTGTAATGGCTCTTACTACTCCCGAGGATCATTCCCAACCCCGTTTGGGAAAAGGTAGAGAGAAGAGTGAACAAGCCGTAAGACTTTTGGGATGAAGAGAGCCGTATCTCGATGCCGAAAGCACAACCGGTCCTACCGCCTTGAGGTACAAATGGATGAAGTTAAGATCGTAAAGGAGATTCTCGCTGTATCGCCCGAGTACTTCCTATGGAATTGGTGTCAACAAAGGCAATAATGATCCGCAGAGTGCACAATCAAATGACAACGCTGCAAGACCGCTACTCCCTGTGGCAACAAAGAAGAAGGAGTGAGATCCCTGGTCCAACCCTTGTCAAGTCCCCTCGAGTCAATAAGTAGTGTAGGGTCCAGAGTCTCGTGTTGTCCTATTCGCTGAGTCAGAATCTTCGAATTCCAGCCCTCGTAGTCATCCGAAGGCCTCACGCCCGAGGATTATGAAAATGTAATCGATGTCATCTTTCCCCTTATCTTGAATGAAATGACAAATCTTTCTCGAATTATCCTCTTATTGCCAACTTAACAAATGATAAATTAACTCAAAACTTAACAACAGCTTAATAATGAATCATTCAACAAGATGCAAACACACTAAACGAACAATACATTAAAGAAATCTTTAAGGTGTTTCGTAAAAGAGGAAAACCGGGCCCAAGCCGCCGAGGAGGTTTTGATAAGTGTGAACTTGGGTACTATTGAGGAACCTAAAGAGACACAGATTGGAAGCTTCTTCCGTGGGGTCAAAGGGACAGATTGATCGAGCCGCTCGTAGAATACGTCGACGTGTTTGCATGGTCATACAAGGATATGCCGGGGCTAGACAGCTTCGATAGTAGAGCACGTAATCCCTCTAGCACCGATGCTAAGCCGCAAAGCGTAAAACCGAGAAAGATCAAGCCGGAATGGTCTCTGCTGTGTCAAAGAAGAAATTGAGAAGCTATCGCGGGTAGGGTTCATCGTAGTTATTGAATACCCGACATGGTTGTCCAACATCGTGACCGTAACCAAGGCCAATGGGAAGGTGCGCCGTGTGGATTTCCGAGATCCGAACAAGGCGCCCCAAAGACGACTACCCTCTCGCCAAACATAGACATCCCGGTGGACTCCACCGCCAACTACGAAGTCAAATCCTTCGTTGATGGTTTGCAGTGCTACAACCAGATCAAGATGGCCGAGGAAGACCAAGAAAAGACAGCCTTCACCACACCATGGGGAACCCATCGTTATACAAGAATGCCATTCGGGCTCAAGAATGCCGGGGCTACTTACCAAAGGGCAATGACCGCGCTTTTCATGACATGATCCACAAGGAGATTGAGGTCTACGTGAGATGACATGATAATCCACTCCAAAGGAGAAGGTGGGCAAAGACTTTGTTGACCTACGAAAATTCTTTGAGAGGCCGAGACAAGCATTCCATGAGACTAAACCCCGCCAAATGCACCTTCGGAGTGACAAGGGGAAAAGTGCTTCGGGTATATGGTCACGGAGCGAGGTATAGAAGTTGACCCCCGAAAGATCAAAGCCATCATGGATATGAGGCCACCTCAAACCCGCATGTAAGTCAAGAGCTTCATGGGTAAATTGCAAGCACATCGCCGCTTGCCACATCGCTGACCACTATGTGCGAGCCCATCTTCAAGCTCATGAAGAAGAATGTGGACACGTAATGGACCGAAGAATGCCAAGATGCCTTTGACTGCATCAAGGCATACTTAGTACATCCCGTACTATGCCCCCCACATAGACAAGCCTCTTCTCGCTTCTATCTCACCGTCTGCGTACACGGCAGCTTGGGGCTATGCTTGCTCAGAGAAGAAAGACTCTCGGGTAGAAAATGCCATTTACTTTGTCACCCTAAGCTACAGGGAGTGAGCTCAATTACTCAAAGCATGTGAAAAGACTTGTGCAGGATCGGTCCGGGTAGTCGGCAAGTTGAAGCATTATATGCAAGCCCACCCCGTGAACTTGGTCTCGAAAATGGACCCCATCAAGTACATCTTTGACAAGCCTTCCCTCTCGATGCGTCTAGCGAAGTGGTCCTTCTTCGGCGTAATACGACATCAACTATGTGACCGTAAAGGCCATCAAGGGTCAAGCATTGTCGATCACCCGGCGAATTTCCCAAAGCAATGAAGACAGAGGGCCCGAACCCCAATTTCCGATGAAGGGATCTTTGCAGCTTGAGCCTCGAAAATAGATGGCAATTGTTCTTTGACTGAGCCGCTAACAAAAGAGGAAATGGTGTAGGAATGCTATTGGTCGATCCGAAAGATGAGCATACCCCCATAGCCCTCAAGTTGAACTTTCCCGCCACGAACAATGTCGCCGAGTATGAAGCCCGCATTGCCGGTTTGGAGGCCGCCTTAGAAAGAAATGTCAAGGAGCTCGAAGTTTACGGAGACTCGCTCGATCATCAACCAAGTCTCCAACAAGTGGAAGACTCGTGGACCCTAATCTACAACGGTATCATGCCCATATGGAGGAGTTGGATCGGACAGCTTCGTGAGAAGTGACTTTCCACTACTTGCCGAGGGAAAAGAACAGATTCGCAGATGCCCTAGCTACTCTAGCCTCATTGGTAGAGATCCCCGAGGGAAAAGCCATAAAGCCCTTCAGAGTGGGTAGAAGAGAAGCCCCAGCCTTCTCGTTGTGAAGTGGACCTGGGACCCGAGCCTATAAAGGAACCTTGGTACAATCCGATTTACCAATTCCTCAAAGACGGAGAGTCGCCTTTCGTAGACGAAGAAGGTAGACCAAAAGAAGGTATCGAGCCAAGAGCTTACAAGCCCCGAAAAGGTTGGCTTCTCATTATGTCATTCTAGGAGGCAACCTATACAAGAAGCGGTATCAAGGACCACTCCTCTTATGTGTCACTCAAGAAAGAGCCAGAGAGTTGATGACCGAAGTCCACAATGGTCCCCGCGGTCCTCACATGAATGCCGAGCCCCGATGCAAGTGATCCTCGTAATGGGTTACTACTGGATCTCCATGGAAACAGATCGTTCAAGCACGTCCGAACTCGCGACAAATGCCGCCGGTTTGCCAACCTCAACCATCTCCCACCTCATGACCTCGTACCGCATGACGACTCCTCGCCGTTTGCAACTCGGGGCATTGACGTGATAGGGAAAATATCCCCGACAGAAGCAATGGGCACGAGTTCGTGTTGGTAGCCATCGACTACTTCACCAAGTGGGTAGAGGCCAAGTCCTACAAGGTCCTCACTTCCGTAAAAGTGGCCCAATTCATCAAAGAAAACATAATGTGCGTATATGGGGTGCCCAACGAGATCATTTCGATAATGGGTCACACTTCGAAGGAGATCGCGATAGACCGTCGTCGAATTCGAGTTACTCGCCACAAGTCGTCCCCGCATGCACCTCAAACCAATGGAGCCGTGGAAGCCGCTAATAAGACACTCGAGCGGATCATCCGAAGATGGCCACCCGTGGTCGTGATTGGCCCGAAAAGCCGCACCTAGCACTCGGGGCTGCGTAACGTCTCGTCGTAATGTACCCACAGGAGAAACTCCTTTTGCCCTAACTTACGGGATGGAAGCAAAGGTTACCAAAGTGGAGTTGGAAATCCCGTCATTAAGGGTCCTCCCGGAAAACAAAGTGTCAATGAAGTGGAATGGTTGCGCAGCCGGCATGATGAGTTAGCCCCGCTGACGAGAGAAGGCTAAAAGCCATGGAACACACCCGAGCCTACCAGAGGCGAATGGCCGCAGCGTTTGATAAAAAGGTCAAGGCCGTAGACATCAAAGAGGGCGACTTAGTGCCGAAAGTAAAGCCCCTACCGCAGACAACCCCTGGGAAAATGGGAACCCGTCTCGGATCGGCCCTTATGTGGTGCGTAAAATACCGTCGGAGGAGCAATGAAGCTTCGTGCACTTGGATGGCAATCCCTTTGTCCACCCGGGCCAACGGTGATAAACTCCGAAGATACTATGTCTCGATAAAAAAAAAAAGAAAAAAAAAATAAAAGAAAAAAAGTGCAAAAAGAGTAATACCCACTAGGGCCGAAAACCCCAAAAGGGCGGTCTAGGCAAAAGACAGTGGTTGCACATAAAAAAAAAAGAAAATAAAAAAAAAGAAAGAAAATAAGAAAAAAAAATCTTAGTGCAAAAAGAGTAATGCCCACTTAGGCCGAAAACCCCAAAAAGGGCGGTCTAGGCAAAAGACAAATGGCCGCACATAAAAAAATTTGGTTCACTGTAATGAACTACGTAGACCCGAGCCCCTTAGCCTTTCTTGTAAAAGGGGAACGTAGGCAAACCATATATGGTTCGGTTTAAACAATAAAAAGGACGATTAAGTTTCCATGAAATATGTCCTGATCAATAAAAAAAAAAAAAAAAGACATTTGAATTTCCATGAAATGTGTCTTGATTAATTTCTAAAATAATATGCCTTGTTCATTACAAGTTAAAAACTTCTTGATGAGTTCAAGCACGGTCTACCTCTTAACTCGCTAACCTCGCTAAAAAGATCTAAAATACAATAAAATGCCTAAATAAACTAATGTGTTTGCAAATGGCAATAAGAGGATCTTGAGAAAAGACTTGTCGCCGTCATTCGCCGAGTCTTCTTCGCCTTCTTCCCTTTTCCTCGCCTCGTCGAGTCTTCTTCCTTTCTTCTCAATAATGCTCGGTATCCCTCATCCCGACCTCCGGTATCCTCACCGGAGCCTCTACCAACCCCGTGTCAATGAGTGCTCTCTCTATCCGAGCACGAGTCCGCACCTCCTCCCTCTCGAGCCTCGGGCCAAAGGAGCGACCTCGGACAACCTCTTGTACCGAGCCTCCATATCTCCGACTAAGTCACCCGACCGGTTATGGCAACTCGCCTTAGCCTCGCCTCCTCGTAGTCCTACTCGAGTCACGCCGCCTCCCAATAAAGCTCGACGTCTATCCTCCAAGATAACCCGAGTCGCTCCCATCTCCCTCTCGTACTACCCAAGTAGACAAAGTGGTCAAGATGGTGCTCTTCCCCGCTCCCGAAGATAGCCCCGGGTGGGAAAGCAAGATATGTCCAAGCCCTCGAGAAGAAAGAGAAGCCGGGCCGGATCTCTCATGTCCAATGACACCACCTCCATGGTCCTGATGTCCTCCCAATCACTCAATGGCTCCCGTAAAGCCCCAAACCGCCCGGATACCAAGCAGGTATGTAGAAGGATGACCAGCGTAATCCTGGAACCCTCACAAAGATAAGACTCCCGAAATATCCTCCTCGGGTCCCGCAACCTCCAATGTGGTATCCACCAACGGATGTCCGAAGTGGATAGCCTAGCCATCATCGCCTCCGCCTACCCCTGTTCCTCGTCGCCAGGCGCACCTCTCCGAGAAATCACCCAAGGGCACCGAGTCGGCAAAGCCCCGTGCAAAGCCCCGAGCCTCTCCCCGCAGCCCACAAAGTCAACATAGCCGGACTCCTGACCTCATGAAACGGTCTCCCCGAGCCATCCTATCGATCCCATGAAATGTCTCTCCCAAAACCACGGGACAATATCCTTCCCACCCCGCAGCCTCTCGACCATGTCCAAGAGGCCACTATGACAGATCCCCACGGACTCAAGAAGGAACAAAATAGAGAATACGCAGAGAATGAAAGCATCCATAGCCACCGTGGTCGCAGCCATATCTCGGAGACCCAAACCCGCCCGGGATATCAAAGGTCAATCCTATCCGGGGCTACCATCATCCTCTCAGCCTCTCCCAAAGGAATCTGCAGAAAAGATGCAAGCTTTACCGCCACCGGCACGTCTCCGATCAGCGGAATAGATATAGCCTCGCCTCGGGACCCCAATCAAGGCTCAAGTCTTCGTGCGTTGGGACAATTTCGTTGTAAGAGAAGCAAGAACATGTCTCCGACGTCCTGTAACTTTGCCGCGGCTCTCAACAGTCCCAATCGGGCGGGAGATCCCTCAAATGCCATAAAGACTTGATCTTGAAGGAAGAATCAAGCAGTCCCTTGTGATTTTGGAAGTTATATCTCGCCCAAGATTGAAGACCGGATAGAAAATGGTCTCGGCTTCCCTTTGCAATCTAACGGGCTTCTCCATCGCAAAGTGTTCAAAGATGGTGCTTTTAGGTCCAAAATATGCTCGGGAACAATTGGGACAAGTCTAGAGTGAAAATGAAATGAAAATGGCCAAGCCTTGCTTTATTCGAGGAAAATAACCACTGCATTAACCGTAAGCCGCACGGCTTCATTTGCTCCTCAAGGCCATGCCGCACGGCTACATTAGCCCTCTCGCAGAAAAATTCTGCAAAGAACCAAAGTTGCTGCCCAAGTGGAGTTTTCACCCCACTTTTTCAACCAAAACCCGTACAAAAACATATCCGTAAGCCATTCAAGCATTTATACACCATTATAAATCATTTTGGCCCAGCCACCCCAATTCCAAGCAAAAAGTTGCCCCAAGGCTCGAGTAATATGCAAATTGAAAAAGCATAAATTAGAAAAGTAAATAAAACATAAATACAATGTTTTCGCCCATCGGCGCCTCAAATAAAGCAAAAATAAACAAGTTGTGCATAAAAATTGTAAATTGTTTGTTTTTGTTCCAAATCTATTCTAGAGACCTCTTTAGGCCTCCGATTCTTCTTCCTCCTCATCGCTTACTCACCTCATAGACGCTAGCCTCCCTCATCAAGTCCTCCTGGTCGCTCAAGTCGACAAATGGACATTATCGTGCCCGTACTCGCCCCGCTCCAGAATGCCGCTGGCTGGGTCCTCGCCCCGAGGCATGGCACCTGGAAGAGTACTCCGAGGCCGATGAGGTAGACGCCGTGCCCCGACGTGCCGTCTCTTGCGCCCAGGCTCCCGTGCATCCGCCGCCTTCGGAAGCGCGAAGCCGCTTCCTCGAAGAGACCACACATGTCCTTCCAGCCCCTATTCTCGCCTAACCACCTATCGTAAGTGCGAAATGAACCCGAGAAAAAGAAGAGAAAAATCTCGTAAAATCTTTAAAATTGCAAAGAGCGGAAAATCTGAAAGCTAAAAAGGGAATAAGACTCCTAAAAGTACACTTACAAAGGCTATCAGCGGCAAGAAGGTGTACCGGGGCTCCCTAGCATGAGGGACAGTATCCTCATCCTCCTAAGACTCCATGGACCACATAGGGCACAGATGCGCAGAGTGGATCGGCGGGTCAAGAGGCTCATCCTCCCCATATCCCCGAGCGACCGCCGCCTTCACTAGCTTCGTGGCGTGCTCGCTCCACAAACACGTAGGGAGTGTCCATGTCAAAATACTCCTCGCAGCCCACGCTCGCTCGGTACCTAGCAATCTCATCCTTCCGGCGCCCGGGGCGTAGATCCGTGCTGGAGATCATGTGGGAGTAATGGCGTCAATGGAGGGACATGGCCATGTAAGTACCCAAATCCGGCTCATGCCTTCCTAAGTTAATTTTCCCGGCAATTTCGGTAAGTTTTCCGGTAATTCCCTGCATCTTTCCCACTGTTCTGAAACATTCCGGAACTCGTTTTTAATTAAATAAAGGCCGAAGGGAATCCTTCCTAATTAAGAAACACGTTTTTTTTAATTAGAGGGAAGCTTCTAGAATAATGCCACCTTGCATGGTTCTAGAATGCCGAAGTCATTGGATAAGCCCGCACGGCCTCATTTGCAAAGAGCTCGCAGCCGCACGGCTTCATTAGCCTTATCCAGATCGCCTATAAATAGAGCCCTCCTCTACCCATTTTAATCATCAACAAGAAGCATAATACTCTCATAATACGAAGAAGATCCCCAAGGAGTCAGCTGAAGTCCAAGAAGGTGAAGAAGAAGCTCAAGAAGCCATCTCCCTCCTCCTTGAAGACCCAAGAAGAACCTCTCCTCCTAGCTCCGTCCGAAGAAGCGAAGGAAACGATTGCAACCTCGCACGCCCTAACCTTGCATTTTAATTGATATACTTGCTCATTGCATTCATATATCTTGCTTGGGACTTGGCATTTATTCATAAAGATCATATCTTTATCACCCCTTTCCCTTTGCATGCATTAAGACCTCATTTGTCATAAAAATGTAGTCTTTTTCATAAAGGTGCATCCTTTGCACCTAAAATCCCTATTTTCCAATAAAAATGTCATCTTTATGCATCATTTGCATATAAAGATCAAATCTTTTTCAATAAAAACGCATCCTTTGCATCAAAACCCCTTTTTCAATGCATCATTTGCATAAAATCAAATCTTTATGCATCATTTGCATAAAGATCATTTCTTTAAATCAAAAAGCATCATTTGCAACCTAAAAATGTCATCTTTTCATTAAAGAGTCATTTTTTTTATCATGCATTTCCCCTTTCCCCAACCTTGGAACGGACCGGTGTAAAAGTTCTCATCTTTGCATCGTTCCTTCCATTAAAGGTTCATGATTTCTTTAGGAAAAGGATAACCTTGAACCCTATATCTCCGATTATCGCTTAAGAATGAGTATGAAGCCTCTATACGAGCTCGACCGTCTTAAAGCGTAGGATTGATGGGCTAAGGACATTCCTTCCTAAAGAACCTCATCTTTGACCCAAAAGAGAGTCATTCTCTCGATCACGCAAGTCCCGAGGGTCCCGAGGTTTAAAATGCGATGATCATAAGTCATAAGATGAGGACGGGATCATAATCCCAAATACATAAATTCCAAGGAATCCCGAGCGACAACCAACAAATGGTTTGTACGTCCGGAAGATAACTTGGGACATTCCCCCCTTTATTTTCAAACACATGCACACAAAGAAAGCACGCAAGCAAACACGATTAATGAAATCTAGGAGACTTGCTCCCGCAAGGCACTTCTTTGGGTGAACGCCAAACGTTCTTCCCAAGGGGTAACTTAACCTCCGAACCCATAAAACCTTTTTTTCAAAGTTTTGAGGTAATCAAAATGGCGTGGCGACTCCGTTTTTCAAATAACTCGGATGTCTTCAAACTCGCGTGAATTCCAATAAACAAAAATTTTGGGCACACATTCACGCTGGCGACTCACTGGGATCATCCCAAAGGAGAAAAGCTTTATTTTCAAAACAAAAGTCGATACTTGGTATATAGGTGGACCCCACTTACCCTTCCTCAGACGCTTCCCTAACCCGGGCTTGGGATAACAAGCGTGGTTTAACAATCCCACGTACTCAAGATCCCTTTTGAAAAAAAAATTTTTGAAAAAAATACAAAAAGCTTTTCCCTTTGAGCGGTTAGACTCCCCATCGCCGATTTCATTAATCGTGCTTGCTTTCTTTTACCATGCATTGCATCATTTGCATCTTGGAATCTGTGCATACTTTGAACGGGAAACAACCCGAAAATAGCAAAGGAGTGGAACCCGGAAAATTGATCCATGCAACAGACGGCTAATCCTCATAGGATTCTCGACCATACGACCTCGGGCAATTCCACCAGAAAATCATGGTTAATCTGGGCAGCCCTAGCAGCCTTGGGGCTATTCACCTCCATGACCGATCGGGGCTCCTTAAAATTTACGTGCTTATGTGTTGCATTTTCCCCGTCCCGAAAATCATTCCTTTAAAACACATTTATGAAAATCTCTCGTTTTAACTCAAAAAGGAACATTTTTAGGAGACCGCACACTACGCGCACTCCGATATATCCCGTACACTTTTGCACGCACGTCCCTCAAACCCGAGGGTGGTTCCAAATGCTAGCCACGGACAGCTCTTACGATGCTCCCGGCGCGCACGGAATCATCCCAACCTCCCCATGGCAGCCCAAAGGTCGACCAATGCACACCCGTGTCACACGTTTCAAAAATCCGTGACTTTTGGTTGGTTTTTGGTCTAGTCCGTGTCATATAGCCCAGCTTGCATACCCACGTAAAGGTCAAGCCTTAGCTCATAACGGAAACCAAGATTTTCGCTCAAGCGAACTTCCGCCAAAATTCCGACAAGGAAAAAATCGGTGGGATCTTGACTCCGACATTGACTATTGACCTTGACCCGCACGGAATGCGTAAAAGTCAAGACCAAGTCTTTGCCAAAATCAAAAGATCTTTCGCTCAAGCGAAGCTCGCCAAAATTCCGACAAGGAAAAATTGGCAAGATCTTGACCGCATTGACTTCGATTCCGACTCGCAAGATCGCGTATGCAACGAAGTTCAATGTGACACCGTGTCATCCGGCTTTTGCCGCCCGACCCATGCCTATTATATTCTCGGACATTACCGAAAGTCAAAAACCGTCATTCGCTCAAGCGAAACTCGTCAAAGATCCGTCGAGGCGCAGAGACGAGACTTTCCCAGATTGCCTTGACTATAATCCGCATCGCTCGTGCGTTGAAAGGTCCTATGACCCGCTAGACCCGATAGGAGCGTTCTTTACTCTCGGCGGTGGGATCCGCGTGCCCTATAGGACCTCGCCCGGGCCGTCCCACCCCGGGAGGTCGAAATACAGTGGAATACGAGGGGCTTATAGACGTAGTGACGAACCCACCGATCCAGATCTAGAGTAGTTGTGAAAAAGAAGGGCGTAACCCCTTTTCCAACCAAATAGATATTAATAAAAGACACCGTTTTAAGTAAACTTGAAGATTCTAATTTGCATATTGCCCGAGCCTTCAAATTCTAAACACCTACCCCGAGTCTAAACCTTTCCTATCCCTTTCCCGCAGCCGAGAAAGAAGTGGGTGAGAACACCGGGCCGCCGACTTGTTAGCGCAGTAATCCTCGCATGCCCGCTGTAATCCTCGCTCATCGCCCAGAGTCGAATGACCGATTTGACAAAACAAAGGCCGGTTTGGGTAACCAGATGACTAGGGAAGAAGAGCTAGCCTATAACCAATGCCCTCCCCATCTTCATATAACCCATTACCAAAGACTGCCCTTTCTCGCCTTATCCAATACCCCAAGCCGTTAGGGTCCCGACACCTCGCTTCCTCTAAATCCCTCCATGGGACCCTTTTCCTCCTTTCACCTGTAGCCAAATTTCTCTACCTTGGAATCCCAAAGGCGCTTGACCTTTCCAATTTTGTCAACGCTCGTGAATTTGCCTACCTCTCGATAGCTACAACGAAGAGTCTGGTCGGGAATGAGAATAGGAATGGGTGGATTTACAAAGTGATGATGACAGCTTCAAGAGAAGGAATGGACTTGAGCCTACGGAAGTGAAACCCGAAGGGCAAGATGAGGCGTAAAGCCACGCACCGGAACAGGGATGAAATCACTTCAAAGTGTGTCCGCAGCTCTATGCAAAGGCTCCTGAGAAGGATGAGGTAGTGTATGAGTCCTATATCCTAGAGTTCAATACTCCGTACAAGGACTTGGTAGGTGAATGGAGAGACTTGATCGAAGCTTTAGCCAAAAGAGGGAAGTGGGCTCCTCCCACCGATCTAGAACATGTAAGTGTCGCCGAAGCCAAACTCTCATCAGAAGGGTAGACTCTATCACAAAGCGTTGTTAGTAGTCACTCCCGAAACTTGGTCTCGAAGAAGAATGTATGGATGCCTTGGAAAGAGTCTCGAGTTTAGAGGCGACCCCACCCCCTTTATGTCCTACGATGATAATGATGTCTTCCCGGTAATCCCTAAGCCCGAGGAAGAGTCCGAGATACCCCTCATATGGCGTCAAGTATCCCGACCTGCTTTTGCCCTCATTGGTCATAAGAGCCAAGACGAAAGTTCCCACGAGAGCTACCGTAGTGACACCGATGAAGACACGTCAAGTGCCTAAGGGACAATAGAGGAATGGTTAGCCCGCTGTAAAGCCTTAAAATATCTCTCGACGGTAAGGAAAAGGAACCCGCCATGAGGTTCGACCCCGCAGAAATCCTTATTGATGATGGAATTTCCCATTTCGTAAAAGTGTTTAGCCAATGTCCAAAATGCCGTCAAAAGGTTGACCCCAGTGGAAAGAAAAGACATGCTTGATGCTGATGAGGAATGTGATCCTACTCGTTAAAGAAGTTGCTAGGATCGGATGAGAAAGCCATTTGCCAAGCTCCAAAATCCTAAGTGATAATTTTGTTGCATGCCGACTTTGAAAAGTTTGAATGAGACCGTGAAAGCTTTAAACGGAGAATGTGAAAAGGTCAAAAAGCCGGTAACCCGGGACCGTATTCGGGAAGCCGCCTATGCTTCTCCGAGTGCGGGCCAATCGTATCAATCAGCCAGACTTGGCCATACGCGCAAGAATCCGCCTCTCGACTTTGAAAGAATTGACGTAATCCTCCAAGAGGGAATGATGACCAAGGAAAATCCAATGTCTATGTGATGACTCGGTCCGGACAGATGAGTATCGAGCACCCTAAGGGTGACAAAAGGAATGCCGTCTCGAACCAAAGACGTATAAAAGACCTTATAAGCTAGAAGCGTAAAAGCCTCGACTGATAAGGAGGATCCAGCCCTAACTCGCTTGAAGTGTACCCAAGCCAATATCTCCTTACGGTCCCCGTTAACCTCTTCATACCCTCATAAGTTGAAACTAGAAGAAAGTTTGGCCAAGACCACGGTGCCCATAGATGTCACCCCTGATGAGGTCGCCCAAATGATTGGAAATATCCACTATGGAAACATCATTACCTTCACCGAATTGGACCCGCCAAAGTATGGGGCTAGTCACAACGAACCTCTTTACATCACAGCCAGCTTAGAAGAGCGTCGATTGCCACGCAAGTACTAGTTGATCTGTGTGGGTCTCTGCAATGAATGTCTTGCAAAGCCTAAGATGACGGGATTTATTGGATTCCGGTCATTAACTGACTTAAAGCCTTCTAGTCGACTATTGGGCGGCCTACGACTCCACCGCACTAGATCGCTTTGGGGATCGCCACTCTCAAGATGTGGTTCGGAAAAAAGGTCATGGATGTTGTATTCTTTCAAGTTATCGACATTCCGATTTCATTTTTAACTCGCCTATTGCCGGGACGGCTCTCGATTCACTAGATAAACGGGGTAGCCTCTACTTTGCATCAAGCTGTCATAAATTTCAATGAGTGGATGGAACTCATCACCACCATTTATGGGGACA
>JAFEMH010007136.1:72500-100455 GCA_022495995.1 Adenophora triphylla var. japonica | reverse complement strand
GTTACAACGGCTAGTGTACACAAGGGCTTGGCCCCGATATTTTGTCTTTGTTGCCTAAGGAACCATTTGGCCAATCTTGATACTGTCGCTAGTGTGCTTTAAGTTCTGATAGCTAATGTACATGCTGAGTTACCAATAGATAAAGAAGCGTCCATCGTCCTTGAGCATATTGCTTTGAACCATTTATAACATCGAAACCCAGTAAACGTAAGAAGAAGCCCATGGCCGATGACATGTCGTAGCCGAGGCACAATGTCTGTGGCACATAGCATGGGGCACGATGCCTTTATCGCTAGCCTTAGTGGCTTTGGGTAATGTACACTAAGTTACAATTCTGACATATCTAGTGTGCACTAAGTTACACTAACTAGTTTACATTAACCAAGTGATGGGGTGAGAGATTAAGGAGAGGTAAGTGGTAGGTTGTAAATGATGGATTGCGCACCTTTGTTCACATGTCTATTCTTTTTCTTTAACAAGAACAAAAATGGACATTTATAATTAAAATACTCTCTCCCGTCCCTAAAAGTTTGTCCCATTTAACTTTTTTGTTGAACTTTGACCACAAATTTATGAGAGATTGATCATGTTCATGAAATTCTAAAAGTTGTTGTTGATAATATTATTAATGGTGAATCAATAGGAATTTTTAGAATTTCATGAACATATTGTCATATATTTGTACCTAATTTGTGTGAATGACTATTTTGTTTCCTTTTGATCTTATACGTAGCCTTTAGTGTTCACTAAGGCAGACACGACTAGTGTTCACTTTAAAGACAATGCGCTAGTTTACATAATTTGGTTCTCATTTTATTTTCAACTCTTTTGTGTTTTTATATTAACTTTCATCGAAACTGGCAGAAGAAATAGAACAACAAAGAAGAGTGTTGAATCGGTGAGTAAATTTAGAAAGATCAATCGTTCCATCGGCAGTACACTTAGATAAGAATAGGTAACTCCTTTGGTTGAATTGCATAAAGCTGTGTTTGCCACCCTAATGTATGTTTTATAATAGCTCTAAACACTAGCTATTTGGCTAGTGTAGCTAGTTCTTACTTTTGTTGTTATAATGAAAATCCTACTAACTCTTCTTGTGTGTTTAATCGAGGAGAGATGTTTGATAGAGATCAATGCCCGAGGAAGATGCTACGTTAAGACGAGAATTGGAAGAAAATTCACTCCAACCATCAAAAATCGAGAAAGCTTCAAGAAGAAAGGCTGGTGTCGAACGAAAGAAAAAGTGACCATACTTGCCAAGAAATCTCCAGCACTTTGAGGTATTAACCGCTTAGAGTACATTTACACTCATTATTTTTTATATCCACTTTTATCTAATGTACTTTCGGCCAAGTTGGTGAACACAAGGTATTGGCCAAGGCTAGCTTGTCCTCTTGCCTAAGCCATTTGGCTAGTGATGCAGCTAGCTACTTCTATCTGTGTACTGATTATTATTTAATAGGTACGTTAGATGTTGATTTCTATTGTACCCCTTTATATAATGAAATGTTTAATGAATTAGTAACTTAGTGTACACTTTAGCTACTTTATCTAATGTACGCTAGCTATTTTTATTTAATGTACCACCAGGTTATTATTTTTATCTAATGTACCCACTTTATTTAATGAAATGTTTAATGAATTAGTAACTTAGTGTACCTTATTACACTATATCTAATGTACAATAGCAAGTTTATAAAATAAAATAGGACAGATTAACTTGTGGTACGCTGGCTACTTTGTTCTAATTTACTGCAGGCATGATGAACACAAGGTACTTGCCCGAGGCCTTGATCCTATTGCCTAAGCCATTTGGCTAGTGTACACTAGCTACTTTATCTAATGTACACCTTGTTATTATTTAATGATTTGCGTTAGATGTATTCGATTTCTATTGTACCCCTTTATTTAATGAAATGTTTAATGAATTAGTAACTTAGTGTACACTAGCTACTTTTATCAGCTAATATTGCAATAACAAATTTATAAAATAAAATAGGACAGTTAACTTGGGTACACTAGCTACTTATATCCTAATGTACAATAACAAATTTACTCTAAAATAAAATAGGACGGAGTATTAACTTGGGTACACTAGCTACTTTATCTAATGTACAATAGATAAGGTATTGACCGTGGCCTTGTCCTGTTTGCACTAACAAATGGTGGTGTACACTAGCTACTTTATCTAATGTACACTAGCTATTATTTAATAGTGTTAGATGTTGATTTCTATTGTACGCCATTTATTTAATGAAATGTTTAATGAATTAGTAACTTAGTGTACACTAGCTACTATATCTAATGTACTGATAGCAAATTTATAAAATAAAATAGGGACAGATTAACTTGTGTACGCTAGCTTCACTTTATCCCATGTACATTAGATAAGGTATTGACCATGACCTTGTCCTGCCTAAACAAATGACACAAAGTGTACTTTTCTACTTTATCTAATGTCACACCAGCTTCTATTATTTAATGGTAGTGATAGATGTTAATTTCTATTGTACCCCTTGCTATTTAATGAAATGTTTAATGAATTAGTAACTTAGTGTGCACTAGCTCATTCCTTATATCTAATGTACTCTCTCTTCAAAAAGTATTCACTCTTAGTTGTTTTTTATATGCGGGCCTTTATCTCCCAAGAACGTGTAACGACTTAGAAACGGCTTTCACGAGCATTCTCGGAAACATCGCGGGACGGTGACGATAGGAAGTGTTCAATATGACTATAAAAAGTCAAAAATTAGAGGCGGCAGAAGGCTCTTTGAAGCCTTTGTCCAAGTTAAATTCGGCTCAAATAGATTGGTTAAAGCTTAACGCATTTGAAGAGCTTTCTCATTTCAAGTTTACCAATCTAGCACACAGGGATAGGATACTATGTTATCAGCAACTACAATGCAAAAATGATAACATAGTATCATTAGAAAATGGAGATGAGCTCCTTGTGGTGAAGAAGAGGTCTTGACGGATACTTGGTTTGCAGGGTGATAGGGAAATGGATTATTCCCACTAAAATGAAGAAGAAAGGAAATGATGAGAGGTCGGCCCCACAATAGGGAGAAAAATTGGAGATCCCGAGTTTGACAACGATAAAGAAGTTGAATTTCCATGGAGAGATCGGCCCCACAATCATCACGCAAAAAATCAACTTGACGCAGCCTGAGAGGTGGATGATTTTTTCCACGATGAATTAGGTCATCCTCCATTTGACGGTCATTTAATAGCTCCTCAAGCGACAAGCTTTGTGAGGCCGAGGATTTGTTGAGGGTCAAATATCAATTTTTAATGAGTGTTGCACAATATAATTGGTGTGCGCTATCTCATTAAAGACTGGTAAGATGTCGAGTGGAAGAAGATGCCTTCTTCATTGGATCGTCTAAGCATTTTTCAGTAGTAAGTTCCGCAATCCATTTGATACTAAATCTAGAGAGACAAATATAAATGCTTCTATTGATTTTAACATATGTGCATTGTTTGCTGCTGACGGTTCCCTTTACCTTTGATCGAAATTGGCTGGAACAAGTGGGGTGCAGCCATTTGTTCTCAAATGTTCCCACTGCTTTTTAAAGCTTGGACGAGAAGCGATGGAGGAAAGGGAATTATTTGAAATGGAGAACAACTTGATTGGGGATGGGGACAACACGTTTAATTGCCATCGAAGAAGAAGAAGAAGAAGAAGAAGAAGAAGAAGAAGAAGAAAGAAGAGAAGAAGAAGAAGAAGAAGAAGAAGAAGAAAGAAGAAGAAAAGAAAACGACAACAACGGCATCAGAGCGGACAAGGCTTTGAACAATACCAACAAGAAGAGGTAAAAACTTAGAATCAATTGTCCTCCCTAATACCATACGGCTAATGTACGTTATATGTATTGCCTAATTATTATTAGAAGCGTATTAGGTACATTAGCTATACAACAACTAGATGTACACCTGGGCTTGTCCCTACTTTTGCCTAAGCCATTTGGATAGTGAAACACTAGATAACTAGCTAGTGTACACCGGATAACTAGCTTAGTTGGTATATTCTAACCAAGACAATCTACATAGCTAGTGTACACTCTTTATGTGTATTTTCTAAGTTACCACTGGCAAAAATGGCTTGTATTGTACACTGGTATAACTAGGCTAGACCTTTTGAATAAGGAAGAATACGTGCTAATTATTAGTGCTGTGGGTACGTAAGCATAACTAGCTAGTGTTACTGGCGGGAGAACGTCACGCTGATTGGATGGCTTTTTAGCAACTAGCACCGGACAACTAAGTAAAGATACACATGTGCCTAATTATTATTAGAAATAACTTATTAGTGTGCCAGAGTTACGCTAAACAGTAGTGTACACTAAGATGTGCTTGTCCTTTTGCCAACAGCCGTATGGCCAGTGTGTAGCAATACGTGATCTGAATGCATTAAATGCATTAAATGCATTATGATTCATTGAATTCAAGCTTTTGTGAATTGAATTCAACTTTTGGCATTAAATGCATTGAATTCATAGTACTCGGCCTATATAAATATACCATACACCACCACTCCTACCATCACAACAAAAAAATCAGAATTTCTCCAAAATGAATAATAACAACAACAACCAAGCTCCGGCCGAGGACGAAAGTTCGATTACGATATAGAGGTTTCGGCTGAGGAAGTTGAATAATGTAGATGATATGTGTGGATGTTCCGCCTAGGGTTCAGCCTAGGGTTAGAAGAGAATGGACCACCTGGAGCAAAAGTTACTGCAAGTCACGAAACCCTGACGATCAATCCAAAATGGGCGTTTTTCCCCTCTATAATGGGGAAAATAAATTGCAATGCCCATTACGCCCCGAAAGGAAGACTTTTCAACAAGAACATTGACTTGGGACCAGCTTTCTTTGCGCATGCTATTCATCGATGGATCTATTTCTTCGTATGGAGAAATATCAGGAAACAACACATGGCGCTAGAGAAACATATGGCGAGGAAAGTCAATGATGGGAATTAGGGGACTACGAACTATGAAATAAGTTAATGATGGGAATTAGGAACTGTTGTTGTTGTTGGTTTTTTTTTTTTTTTTTTTTTGTAATTGTATTTATAATAATTTACTTAGTTTGTTTTCTTTCTTAAATTTTATATTTCTGTTTGTTTTGATAAAATATTTAGTATAAGCGGCTAGCTTACTTAGTCGATGTTGATGTGGCTGGCTAGTTATTGTAACTTAGTGAACATTGTTTGTGTTGTCTTAGAGAACACTAGCTGCCTAAGGCATTTGGCTGAGTGTACGCTAGATAACTATCGAGTGTACACTAAGTTAAACTAGCTAGTTTACATTAGCGATCTCTTGATACACATAGCTAGTGTACGCTAGCTAGTTATTGTAACTTAGTGAACACTAGTGTGTTGTACACTAAGTTAAGCTAGCTAGTTTACATTAGCCAATCTTTGATACTGGCATAGCTAGTGTACACTAGCTAGTTATTGTAACTTAGCTAGTTATTGTAACTTAGTTTACATTGGCAATCTTTGATACACATAGCTAGTGTTCACGGTTAGTGAACACTAGCTGCATAAGCACTATCGAGTGTCGCTAAGTTAAACTAGCTAGTTTGCATTAGCCAATGCGATACACGTAGCTAGTGTCGCTAGCTAGTTATTGTAACTTAGTGATACACATAGCTAATTAGTGAACACTAAGTTATTTAGTGTACCCAATGTCAAATGCAATTACATTAAATGTTTCGGGACAATGATCCAATGTTAAAACTTCGGCTACGGTGAGGATGCGAAAGGGGCAGCGCGCTATGCCCCGAAGCATACAATACATGTTTTGCAATTGATTCGGAAAGGCGGTGTGTGGAGCAAGCCGAACAATGAAATAAATCGGCTTTTCGGTTCTCGGTTTCCTCAATCTCAAGCTCGAAGCTCAATACGTTGACTCTCCTTTCACACCACCTTGCCAAACCCGAAAGCAAAATTCGAGACCAACAGGAGACACAACACCGACCTCTCCTCGATCCAACTTTAGATTCTCCACTCACCACAACACAAGATAACCAACAATCACGGCCCGGACCTCCTCGATACATCTTTTGAGCTGCAACCACAACCTCTCCCTCAACACCAATGTCCAAATTTCTCCAATAATCTCAATTTGTCAGAATGAGACAGAATCAATACCTTTCATTGATGACTCCCTCACTTACTCGCAGTGCGATGACTTGTCAAATCGGTTGAAAACAACAATAGAAGATCCCTCGTTGTTGACTTGTTTTGAAAACTCTCCAACAAAGGAGCATCAATTGACGCCGAGCCTCAACGGACACCGTACTTTGACAGTTTGGAATTTAATAGCCAAGATTGCGGAGATATTGACATTGGTATTGAAAATTACATTCAAGACAAACTTTCAAATGAGAAGAAAAGCATCTCAACGAGACGATGCAATTGATGAAATTGATGTGGTTTCAATCGCAAAGATAGGCTAGCTGCTTGAATCTGACTCAAGAAAATGAAGAGGTACTTGACGAAGCAACAATGAAACCCCGGCGTAAGATAAGGGGTGTAACTTCCCCTTCTTTCGATTTGATGTTGTCAACTCAAGATTCAACACAGAGCCAAGAGAATCAACCTCGACAAAATGAACGGCCAAATAAAGATAAACGCGTCTCGAGCCATCGTTTTTTTGAAGTCTCCTTTCAAACAAAGAATAGTTGATATTTTTGAAAGACCAACTGCTGATGAAAACATGATCTTGAAGTGGATTGAAGATGGTCAACTGACGATGATATGTAAGTATCATAGTAATAATAAAGTTAGTCACACCTGACAAATTAACTTTACTATTCATAAGCTAGTGTGCACACTAGATAACTAGCTAGTGTACAATAGATAAAGTAGCTAGTGTGCACTATATATATAGTTAGTGTACACTATATATATAGCTAGTGCACACACTACCTAACTAGTGCACACTAGTTAGCGGCTAGTGCACACTAGTAACACATCTAGTGTCTGGCTGGCTACTTAACCAAGGATGAGGCCTTGGCAAAGCCAAGGCCATGGCGAAGCCTTGGCGTAGCCAAGGCGATGCCACGGCCTTGGCACTAGCGGGTGTACACGAAGTTACACTAGCTATTGTACTTAGCCAAGGTGATACACGTAGCTAGGGTACGCTAGCTATTTATTTAGTTCAAGCAACATGTCCTTCAAAAACATGAGGTTGTAGTGTGCACACTAGTTTGTGCATCTAATGTACCTAGAGTTCATAGTAGAAGGAGCGGTAGCTAATTACCTTATTTTCTACGGGATTTTCATTTATAGTTCCAAAAATGATGTCCATGGTATTTTTGAAAGTTTCAGACCATGCTTCTGATAAAGAGGTTGAATGTTCATTGTTAAGTATTTGGTGTGATGTCTAGCGACTTTGAAAAGTATAAGGCACTGAAAGCCCTCTGCGTCTCTTACGTGGGCCGCAAGTAATGGTAATATGCTTAACTAAATCACCTTAGTGACATTCATTCACGTATACTACAATATCACTATAACTCATTTGTTATGTATATGTCATATCACGAGATGTATAATGCCACCAGGCACGAGGGTAAGTATGAAGATTTTGCTTTCGAGATGGATACGTTGTTGAAGAATAACCCAACAAAAACAATCAATGACTATGATTTGGTAATAAAACCAAAAAGGCGACTACATATTTATAAGTGTGTTTGTTATTTCGAAATTTCACATTTGCTTATTATATTTGTTTATATAAATATGTCGAGTAATGTTTACAATCCTTGCATATGCACACTTCTATGTTGTTGTCTTTGATTTCAAGACAAATTCTTTGGATATCCTTGACAACAGTATCTTAGGGGACTCTGACAAGTACTCGGGCCCTCTAACACAACTGGTATGCATATTTTTAAATTCTTAATACTTATTTGCCTATCCTACACAAATCTAAGCACCCCGACTTTGCTATTAGCTTAATGTTTATTTTTATTTTGTGCGAAAAACCATTTTAGTAAGTATTTAAGACCCCATAACCGAGTTAAGCGAGGCCGCAATTCTGTCATTTAATGTTTGCCGACTAGAAATGTTGTGGAGGACAAAAAGAAATCATGTTGACTGTGCAATATTCGTAATGAGAAACCTTGAGACATACAAAGGTGGTGGACTCAAAAACTGGAATGCTGGTTTTAAAAAGGAAGGGGTAAGAATTTTTTGCTTTAAAGATTTATTTAACTGAAGAAAACAAACAACTTCTTCTAATCTTTTTCCTATTTTCCTTTCTACCGAAATTTGAACAAAACAAGCAACTTACGAAGTTAAGAAAGAGATACATCTTTGCAATGCTTACATATCAAACCAATGAAAATAGAGAAAGAGTTGTTAATTCAGCAAAAACACATTGTGATAAGGCGAAGAAAAAACAAAAATCCTAAAAAAAAATTAGAGTTCTTTTTATATTTGAAAGAGATACATCTTTGCAATGCTTACACACACAGAGTTTTCTCCAATGTTGTATTTTATGTTACTTTTAGAATCTTGTTATGTTGGATACTAGAGGGTGTAAATAAAATTTTGGTAGTTACGTTGATATTCTTTTGGTTATCTATCCTTTGACATCTAAAATCTCTATGACAAGGCCAAGGCCAACACATTTTATCGGATACAAGCCAAGTTCAAAGACATCTAGCTAGTGTGCACTAGCTACCTAGCTACTACACATCTTGAATAAGTTAATTACCTATCATTTGACGTCCAAAATCAATAGGGTACACTAGCTATTTATCTAATGTACCCAGTTGTTATTGAAGTGATATCTTGTGTACATTAGTTAATAGAGAATACGAGATGGTTATTTAACATAAGCTGTTAGATGTTGATTTCTATTGTACTCCTTTATTTAATGGAATGTTTAATGAAGTAGTAACTTAGTGTACACTAGCTACTTTATCTAATGTACAATAGCAAATTTATAAAATAGATAGGACAGATTAACTTTGGGTACACTAGCTACTTTATCTAATGTACGCTAGCAAATTTATAAAATAGGACGAGGAGTAACTTGGGTACACTAGCTACTTTATCTAGTGTACACTAGCTAAATTATAAAAAGACATAATAACTTGGGTACACTAAGTTACAATAGCTATTATACACTAAGTTGGAAATGCTATTGTAAACTAAACAATGACATGATCAAACTAAATAACTAGTGTACATTATGTACATAGCTAGTGTACACTATATATATAGCTAGTGTACTTAGCGAAGGTTAATGCCTTGGCATAGACAAGGCCATGGGCGATGCCTTGGCGTAGCCAGGCCAATGCCTTGGCCTTGACACTAACAACACATCAAGTGTACAATAGATAACAAGATAGTGTACACAAGGTATTGGCCAATGCATAAATTATAAAAAAGACATAACAACACTTGGCCTTGGCCTTGGCCTTGCCATGGAAAAGTTGGCCTTGACCTTGAACTTGTCATGGATTTGGCCTTGGCCTTGGCCTTGGCCAAGTCAAGGCCAAGGCCAATTATATCCGAAGTATGTGAATGTATAATTAAAGCGGCACTTCAAACCAAACTAGCGGCAATTCGGATCTAAAGAAAATTATATTATACGGTAGATATTATTCATTAAAAAAAAAACTACAAACAAACAAACCACACAACACTTAACAAATTATTCATTCATGCTCTCCATAAACTTATAGAGTGCGAGTCTTTGGAACATATCATGCTCTCCATAAGCTTTAGTTGCCCCACGATCCTTGGCATGTAACAGAAGAGAATCCCAAATCCATGTTGATTTCTTGGTGTTCTTATTGTCACGGAATGGGCGTGAAGTTTATACGAACCTGTTCCACAAACTATAATATCCCTCCTTAATATCTTCTAAGAAACTGAAATTTTTTAGCGGCTCTTTCTTCTTCATAATCTTCAACATTTTTCTTAGACTTGGTGACCTACTCGTACTCATACCGAGAAATTGATTGCTTTTTAGATGAAATTTAGAAATAAAAAAGAAGTGAAGATCTAACTTATTTATCTTGAATCCGTATTTGTTTTTGTTTGAAATTTGGCACTATTGAATCCATGACTTTTTTTTTTGAAATGTATTTAACTATTGAATCCGTGAGCGATTTTGTTTGAAATTTGGCACTATTGCTTATGGACAAAATGAAGCGTACTAGTTGGGATAACTATTGAATCCGTGACTATTTTTGTTTTTTTATTACTCAACTTGGAACACCTAACTTGGAACACTTGTCCAAAATCAAGTTCAAGGCCAATTAAAGTTTGGGTATTCAATGTATATAGTGTACACTATATATATAGCTAGTGTACTTAGCGAAGGTTGATGCCTTGGCATAGCGAAGGCCATGGTGATGCCTTGTCGTAGCCAAGGCCAATGCCTTGGCCTTGACACTAACAACACATCAAGTGTACAATAGATAACAAGATAGTGTACACAAGGTATTGGCGAGGCCTTGTCCTGTTGCTCTAAGCCATTTGGATAGTGTACACTAAGTTACACTAGCTACGTGCACTAGCTATTTTATCTAATGTACCACGAGTTATTATTTAAATGATTTATTAGGTACGAAGCTAAACTAGCTAGTGTATCCAATTGCATTTCACACACTACCTAACTAGCTAGTGTATATAAATACATTGTCAAACAAATATTAACGGGTATGTCAATATCTAATAGAGAATACGAGATGGTTATTTAACATAAAGCTGTTAGATGTTGATTTCTATTGTACTCCTTTATTTAATGAAATGTTTAATGAAGTAGTAACTTAGTGTACACTAGCTACTTTATCTAATGTACAATAGCAAATTTATAAAATAGATAGGACAGATTAACTGGGTACACTAGCTACTTTATCTAATGTACACTAGCAAATTTATAAAATAGGACGAGTAACTTGGGTACACTAGCTACTTTATCTAGTGTACACTAGCTAAATTATAAAAAGACATAATAACTTGGGTACACTAAGTTACAATAGCTATTATACACTAAGTTGGAAATGCTATTGTAAAGTAAACAATGACATGATCAAACTAAATAACTAGTGTACATTATGTACATAGCTAGTGTACATTATATATATAGCTAGTGTACTTAGCGAAGGTTAATGCCTTGGCATAGCCAAGGCCATGGCCGATGCCTTGGCGTAGCCAAGGCCAATGCCTTGGCCTTGACACTAACAACACATCAAGTGTACAATAGATAACAAGATAGTGTACACAAGGTATTGCCAAGGCCTTGTCTGTTGCCTAAGCCATTTGGCTAGTGTACACTAAGTTACACTAGCTACGTGCACTAGACTATTTTTATCTAATGTACACAATTATTATTTAAATGATTTATTGGGTACGAAGCTAAACTAGCTAGTGTATCCAATTGCATTTCACACACTACCTACCTAGCTAGTGTATATAAATACATTTGTCAAACAAATATTAATAGGTGGGTCAATATGGATGTAAAACGGACAAAATAGAAACATTTGTTATAAATAAAAATGTATCCAACATAACAAAAATAATATTACAATTTGTCAAATTTGTCTTGCTTCCTAACAAACTCCCGTCTTGCTAGGTCAATATGGACAATACGCTTATCCTCTGGGTCCGTTGCAAGACAAGTATTAAGGGCTTTGATATATTCGGATAGTCCATGCTTCAAGTTTTCACACAAATTTCAAGATTCTTGATATTGTCTGAAATATTTAAGAGAATTGTGGATGAAATTTCAATAGATTTACTCGAGAAAAATATTTCACTTGTCAATAATGATCAATAGACTTTATACACGGTAGATAAGTAGCTAATGTATATAAGTGTAAATATTTTACCTCTTGTTGTTTGGGGTTGTTCTTGTTGTTGGTCTTCTTGGCTATGATTAAGGTTAATCTCTGTACTTTACCCTTTCCTATCAAATCTTTTTCCATTTCAAAATTTTCTCTCTGTGCCATCAGTTCGGTAGTCCATGCTTGATATGCAGGGCAAGTCCTTCTAACAATTGGAGCACCTTGTTGCTCCACACGATCAAGGTAAAGCAACTACAAAGAAAACAATCAACATATGTTAGATTCAATAAGAGAGCGACTATAAAAAATAATATAATTTAAGTCAATCACTTACAATTAAAAATGCCGGCGATCAGTAAAATAGCTGTTTTCTTTCCATCTAAGCCTTGCAAGCTTCAGTTGATTAATGACATACGCACACCAGTTATATCGTGCGCATTCATTGAAGTCAACATTGGAATCAAGCAATTCTTGATTAACAAAGCTACACTGTTGTGCTATCAATACATTTGACATAATTATCATGAAATTCATCTTGAACAAATCATTTGCACCCTCGCTCCTCTTAATTTTTTTCCACAATGCTAATGGGGGATTAACCATGGCTGGGTCACTTCTTCATCATTGGCAAACTGTGCCTTCCACTCTGTCTCCTTATGATTTATAAGCTTTCTATCTTTAAAAGGAAACTCTATTTTCCTCTCACCCCTTGGTAGACCCAAAATGCGTTCTACCTCCTCCTCTGTCACAGAAAGCTTGTCTCCGTTGCTTAGGGTTATTACGTCATCATTGTGATTGTAGTTTTTGATGACATAGTACCCTATTCTGTGAGTTAGACTTGTGATTTTGAAGTGAAGAAGTGCTTTTAGCCCGTTAGACTCTAACCACTGAATTTGAGGAGGAGATAATGCGTCGACAGCTTCAACCAATCTTTGTGATTTGCCTCTTATTCTTGATTTTTGGTAGTCATATTTTGAAACGGTTTTTCTTGATTTCCTCTCTTTCTTGTCAGGAGATTCCTTCTTATTGCAAGGCTTATGGATCAAGAAAGAATAAAGCGTATAATTAGATAGTGTACACAAGTTTTACAAAGCAACTTGAAATTCAAACTTGTTTACATTTGCTATAGATACTAGTAATAAGTGAATTTTTGAACACTTTGTATAATTTGCCTTGTCCATGACCTTAGACATGCCAAGGCCTTGTTTTGGACTTTGCCTTGGAAGTGTATACTTTTCTAGTTAGATAGTGTACACTTTGTCCTAATTAGATAGTGTAGACAAGGGCAATTCCACAACTTATTGTACCTTTGTCTAATTAGCTACTTTACATTAGCAAATGCCGATACACATAGCTAGTGCACACTAACTAGTGGTGTGATAGGTTACACTAGCAACACGGCTAGTGTTCACTAAGATAACTAGCTAGTGTACACTAAGTTACAATAGCTAGTGTACACCGAGTTACAAATAGATAAAGTAGCTATTGTATCCGGGAGAACAGTGTCAAACAAAATTTTCAAGATTTTTAAGAAAATTTTCAAGATTTTTAAGAAAATGCACCCTTCTACCTTTGTACAATTATATAGTGTACTCAAGTTTTACATAGAAGCTTGAAATTCCTAGAAGTACCTTGAGTTGGAGTTTCTTTGATATTGAAGAAGATGGACCAGCGGCATCCTCTTTGCCAAATTCAGATTCAAGATAGTGTTCGCAAACAAGTAGATTCCTAGAATCTAATACAGCTTCTCTTTGTTTTCTTTTTTTTTTGCATTGCTTCTAATGGTAGTCTACTAGAGCGTCTTGTTTACGTCATCGCAGTTGATTTTGATTTCGTCGGAGCCTAGGGATTTTTACATTGAAGCCACTAGTGTGTTTTTGGTGTTTGTGTGTGAAGGACAACGCTATGAGCGGTGTGTTGGTTTAAGCGTCACCTTCTTTGCCAAATTTTATGGAACGTTGATTGTTATTATTAGAGTATGACCCCACATACGATCTTTGCTCAAATGAGAACCAAATTAAATGTTTTCAACAAAAAAAAGAAACACAGATCGCAATAAAAGGTTTTCAACAACTAAATTAAAGAAAGTATTAGTATAACTAGTGTACACTAAGTTACACTAGATAAATATCTAGTGTGCTCTATATATCTACACACAGTTAGTTTACACTAAGTTACAAATAGCTAGTGTACACTAAGTTAGAAATGCTATTGTAAACTAAACAATGACATGATCCAACTAAATAACTAGTGTACATTATGTACATATCTAGTGTACACTATATATATAGCTAGTGTACTTAGCGAAGGTTGATGCCTTGGCATAGCGAAGGCCACGGCTGATGCCTTGGCATAGCCAAGGCCAATGCCTTGGCCTTGACACTAACAACACATCAAGTTAACAATAGATAACAAGCAAGTGTACACGAGGTAATGGCCAAGGCCTTGTCTGTTGCCTAAGCCATTTGGATAGTGTATACTAAGTTACACTAGCTAGTGTGCACTACCTATTTTATCTAATGTACACAGTTATTATTTAAATAATTTATTGGGTACGAAGCTAAACTAGCTAGTGTATCCAATTGCATTTCACACACTCCCTAACTAGCTAGTGTATATAAATACACTGTCAACCAAATATTAACAGGTAAACCTTTTTCTTATATTCAATAATGAATATAATATCTATAATTAAATGAAAAAAAGACATAAAAATCATTATCCAATAACAAAAATTATAACCAAATTATTCACTATCATCATCATCATTATTATCAACATTATTATCAAAATTCTTATCCTTTTACGGACAATTACGCTTGTCATGAGTACCCATTTTGTTACAATACCCGCATAATCTCTTAGTTCTTTGTTTTTCGATGATTGACTTCTCAGGCACTCATAATCCTCTTCCTCCCACACCGCTTTGTTACGAGCTTCATTGGGAGGCTTGACCGTGATATCATCCGGAATCATGCACCAATTAAACTCTCAATAATGACCTTATTCTTTGGAACAACATTTGTTCCTCTCCCGATCACGTAACTCATGTTTCAAATCCTTCAAAACCTTTTCAACATGGTCCATATCATTGATGTCCTTACCTGCTAATCCCATGATTGCGTTGAAATTTAACCAAATATCATTCAACTTGTCACCAAATGCACCCATTTTTGCACAGTCCTCGATACACCGGCCCACTTGTCACTAATGATGCTCGACGCTCGGCATTCTTCATCCGGCGATTAAGTACATGATCTCTAGGAATCTTGTTTACATTATCCGGTTTTAAGGCAAAAAGCATGCCCGCACAAAATCCCAACTCTCTCAAAAAGCTTGCATGAACAATCTATGTGGTTAGTTCCTATCATGTGCTTCACTTGCATAAATATTCGATAACTAATAAGTCTGCATGTACTATAAACAAACCGCAAATGCTATTTGAAACAACACTTGGTAAAAAAAAATCACATACCTCAAATTCTTTTCCTTTCAATTTACTATCTGTCAAAATCAAAATCTTATAAGAATCGTCAACGGAGGTCATAGACTTCATCCCCACATTATAACAACTTTCCTTAATTTCATCTTGAATCAAATAAAATATATCGCGCGTGTAAATCTCCGCAGCATCTTTCTCAATCAACAGAGTAGTCTCTGCTTTTGGCAATTGTGTCAAACACTCATAATTTAATCTTTTGTTGGTGTTACGTTGCTTCTCCATTGCCGTCTCAAAACGGACGTAAAACTCTGTCAACGTGTCCTTCTCCATGCTATACTTGCCAAAAATGCATTTGCACTCTCCTCGACCATGAAGTTGTACGCAGATACCTAACAAAGGATCATCCTGAAATATGCGAGGAATCCAATAACTCCTGTTCTCAAACATACTTCTTAACCACTCATTATTGTTTAAATCATATTCTTCCATAACAGATTTCCAGCCCTCTTCAAATTCTGATGCATCTATATTTTCATTCCAAACATATTCTTTTATCTTGGACATAAAATCCAACTCCTTGCACAAATGTGGACCAACCTTCACAAATGATAAACATGATAACAATCAATAAGAATGCAAGTCAATATTGTAATAAGTATATTGAATGCATTAGATAAACTAACTAGTGTACCTACACTACAAGGAAAACCGGATTTAGAGACGGAAATTTAGAGACGGACGAAATCTGTAGCTAATTTGGCGACAGATTAGAGACAGAACCAAAAATCAGAGACGGATTCGGATTCCGTCTCTAAATTAGAGACGGATTAGATTCCGTCTCTAATCTCGAGACGGAATATGAATCCGTCTCTAATTCAGAGACGGAATCTGAATCCGTCTCTAATATAGAGACGGAATCCGAATCCGTCTCTAATTTAGAGACGAAATCTGATTCCGTCTCTAATTTGGAGACAGATTCAGATTTCGTCTCTAAATGTTAGAGACGGGTTTTGTATCTGTCTCTAAAATAGAGACAGATTCAGAATCCGTCTCTAAATTAGAGACAGATTAAGAATCCGTCTCTAAACTTTAGAGACAGATTTTAACCCGTCTCTAATTTAGAGACAGATTTTTGAATCCGTCTCTAATTTAGTGACAGATTCAACATCTGTCTCTAAAATTTAGAGACAGATTTAATATCCGTCTTTAAATTTGACTTTTCTTCTATATACTTTCATTTGTTTAGTTTTTTTCTATCCTTTTTTCTATAACTTTTTCTAAAAAAATCCTTTGATTAACAAAGGCTAAAATATTGTTTTCTAGTCAATAAATTTTTTTTAAAAAAATAAAAATTAAATATAGGGTAGTCCGTCCCTCTTTTGACTTTTCTTCTATATACTTTCATTTGTTTAGTTTTTTTCTATCTTTTTTTCTATAACTTTTTCTAAAAAAAATCACTGATTAACAAAGGCTAAAATATTGTTTTCTAGTCAATAAAATTTTTTTAAAAAGATAAAAAATAAATATAGGGTAGTCCGTCCCTCTTTTGACTTTTCTTCTATATACTTTCATTTGTTTAGTTTTTTTCTATCTTTTTTCTATAACTTTTTCTAAAAAAACCCACTGATTAACAAAGGCTAAAATATTGTTTTCTAGTCAATAAAAAATTTTAAAAATAATAAAAAATAAATATAGGGTAGTCCGTCCCTCTTTTGACTTTTCTTCTATATACTTTCATTTCATTTGTTTAGTTTTTTTCTTTCTTTTTTTATAACTTTTTATAAAAAAACCACTGATTAACAAAGGCTAAAATATTGTTTTCTAGTCAATAAAAAATTTTAAAAAATAAAAAATAAATATAGGGTAGTCCGTCCCTCTTTTGACTTTTCTTCTATATACTTTCATTTGTTTAGTTTTTTTCTATCTTTTTTCTATAACTTTTTCTAAAAAAATCACTGATTAACAAAGGCTAAAATATTGTTTTCTAGACAATAAAATTTTTTTAAAAAATAAAAAATAAATATAGGGTAGTCCGTCCCTCTTTTGACTTTTCTTCTATATACTTTCATTTGTTTAGTTTTTTTCTATCTTTTTTCTATAACTTTTTCTAAAAAACCACTGATTAACAAAGGCTAAAATATTGATTTCTAGTCAATAAAAATTTTTAAAAAATAAAAAATAAATATAGGGTAGTCCGTCCCTCTTTTGACTTTTCTTCTATATACTTTCATTTGTTTAGTTTTTTTCTATCTTTTTTCTATAACTTTTTCTAAAAAAAACCACTGATTAACAAAGGCTAAAATATTGTTTTCTAGTCAATAAAATTTTTTAAAAAAATAAAAATAAATATAGGGTAGTCCGTCCCTCTTTTGACTTTTCTTCTATATACTTTCATTTGTTTAGTTTTTTTCTATCTTTTTTTCTATAACTTTTTATAAAAAAAAACACTGATTAAAAAAGGCTAAAATATTGTTTTCTAGTCAATAAAAAATTTAAAAAAAAAATAAAAAATATATATAGGGTAGTCCGTCCCTCTTTTGACTTTTCTTCTATATACTTTCATTTGTTTAGTTTTTTTTCTATCTTTTTTTCTATCTTTTTTTCTATAACTTTTTATAAAAAAAACCACTGATTAACAAAGGCTAAAATATTGTTTTCTAGTCAATAAAAAATTTTAAAAAAAATAAAAAATAAATATCGGGTAGTCCGTCCCTCTTTTGACTTTTCTTCTATATACTTTCATTTGTTTAGTTTTTTTCTATCTTTTTTTCTATAACTTTTTCTAAAAAAAATCACTGATTAACAAAGGCTAAAATATTGTTTTCTAGACAATAAAATTTTTTTAAAAAAATAAAAAATAAATATAGGGTAGTCCGTCCCTCTTTTGACTTTTCTTCTATATACTTTCATTTGTTTAGTTTTTTCTATCTTTTTTCTATAACTTTTTCTAAAAAAAACCACTGATTAACAAAGGCTAAAATACTGATTTCTAGTCAATAAAAATTTTTAAAAATAAAAAATAAATATAGGGTAGTTCGTCCCTATTTTGACTTTTCTTCTATATACTTTCATTTGTTTAGTTTTTTTCTATCTTTTTTTTCTATAACTTTTTCTAAAAAAACCATTGATTAACAAAGGCTAAAATATTGTTTTCTAGTCAATAAAAAAATTTTAAAAAATAAAAAATAAATATAGGGTAGTCCGTCCCTCTTTTGACTTTTCTTCTATATACTTTCATTTGTTTAGTTTTTTTCTATCTTTTTTTCTATAACTTTTTATAAAAAAAACACTGATTAAAAAAGGCTAAAATATTGTTTTCTAGTCAATAAAAAATTTAAAAAAATAAAAAAATAAATATAGGGTAGTCCGTCCCTCTTTTGACTTTTCTTCTATATACTTTCATTTGTTTAGTTTTTTTCTATCTTTTTTCTATAACTTTTTATAAAAAAACCACTGATTAACAAAGGCTAAAATATTGTTTTCTAGTCAATAAAAATTTTTTAAAAAATAAAAATAAATATAGGGTAGTCCGTCCCTCTTTTGACTTTTCTTCTATATACTTTCATTTGTTTAGTTTTTTCTATCTTTTTTCTATAACTTTTATAAAAAAAACACTGATTAACAAAGGCTAAAATATTGTTTTCTAGTCAATAAAAATTTTTTAAAAAATAAAAAATAAATATAGGGTAGTCCGTCCCTCTTTTGACTTTTCTTCTATATACTTTCATTTGTTTAGTTTTTTTCTATCTTTTTCTATAACTTTTTATAAAAACCACTGATTAACAAAGGCTAAAATATTGTTTTCTAGTCAATAAAATTTTTTAAAAAATAAAAAATAAATATAGGGTAGTCCGTCCCTCTTTTGACTTTTCTTCTATATACTTTCATTTGTTTAGTTTTTTTCTATCTTTTTTTCTATAACTTATACCCTAAACCCCTAAACCCTAAATTCTATTCCCTATACCCTAAACCCTAAACCCTAAATCTTATACCCTAACCCTAAACCCTAAACCCTAAACCCTAAACCCTAACCCCTAAACCCTATACCCTAACCCCTAAACCCTATACCCTAAACCCTATACCCTAAACCCTATACCCTAAACCCTAACCCCTAACCTCTAAACCCTATACCCCCTATACCCTAACCCCTAACCCCTAAACCCTAAGCCCTAAACCCTATACCCTAACCCTTAAACCCTAACCCTTAAACCCTATACCCTAAACCCTAACCCCTAACCCCTAAACCCTATACCCTAAACCCTAAACCTTATACCCTAACCTCTAAACCCTAAATCCTATACCCTATACCCTAACCCCTAACCCCTAAACCCTATACCCTAAACCCTAAACCCTAAACCCTAAACCCTAACCCCTAAACCCTAAACCCTATACCCTAACCCCTAAACCCTAACCCCTAAACCCTATACCCTAAACCCTATACCCTAAACCCTAACCTCTAACCTCTAAACCCTATACCCCCTATACCCTAACCCCTAACCCCTAAACCCTAAGCCCTAAACCCTATACCCTAACCCTTAAACCCTAACCCTTAAACCCTATACCCTAAACCCTAACCCCTAACCCCTAAACCCTATACCCTAAACCTTATACCCTAACCTCTAAACCCTAAATCCTATACCCTATACCCTAACCCCTAAACCCTAAACCCTATACCCTAAACCCTAAACCCTATACCCTAACCCCTAACCCCTAAACCCTAAGCCCTAAACCCTATACCCTAACCCTTAAACCCTAACCCTTAAACCCTATACCCTAAACCCTAACCCCTAACCCCTAAACCCTATACCCTAAACCCTAAACCCTATACCCTAACCCCTATACCCTAAACCCTAACCCCTAAACCCTAAACCCTATACCCTAACCCCTAAACCCTAAACCCTATACCCTAACCCCTAAACCCTAACCCCTAAACCCTATACCCTAAACCCTAACCCCTAACCTCTAAACCCTATACCCCCTATACCCTAACCCCTAAACCCTAAGCCCTAAACCCTATACCCTAACCCTTAAACCCTAACCCTTAAACCCTATACCCTAAACCCTAACCCCTAACCCCTAAACCCTATACCCTAAACCCTAAACCTTATACCCTAACCTTTAAACCCTAAATCCTATACCCTATACCCTAACCCCTAAACCCTAAACCCTATACCCTAAACCCTAAACCCTATACCCTAACCCCTAAACCCTAAACCCTAAGCCCTAAACCCTATACCCTAACCCTTAAACCCTAACCCTTAAACCCTATACCCTAAACCCTAACCCCTAACCCCTAAACCCTATGCCCTAAACCCTAAACCCTATACCCTAACCCCTATACCCTAACCCCTAAACCCTAAACCCTAACCCCTAAACCCTAAACCCTATACCCTAACCCCTAAACCCTAAACCCTATACCCTAACCCCTAAACCCTAAATCCTATACCCTATACCCTAAACCCTAAACTCTAAACCCTATACTCTATACCCTAACCCCTAAATCCTATACCCTATACCCTAAACCCTAAACCCTAAACCCTAACCCCTAACCCCTAAACCCTATACCCTAAACCCTAAACCCTATACCCTAACCCCTAAACCCTATACCCTATTCCCTATACCCTAAACCCTTTAAATGTCATTTAGAATGTATAAAAAAAACGAGGTAGCCGTATACCATTTTCACAAGATCGGGACACATTCCTTAAAACCCTAAATAATGGCACATATTTGTAACTCAATTTCCATTTGGATTTTGAGGAAAGTCATTAAGATGAAAAACACTTTAAATGTCATTTATAATGTATAAAAAAATTAAAAAAAAATAAACGAGGTAGCCGTATACCATTTTCACAAGATCAGGACACATTCCTTAAAACCCTAAATAATGACACATATTTGTAACTCAATTTTCATTTGAATTTTTGAGGAAAGTCATAAAGATGAAAAACACTTTATTATTAATAAATTTAAAATAATTAAATTAATGAGTATTATCATTAATTAATAACATTATTATTTTTTATGTTATGTATTATTACTAGTTATTATTAATATTATTATTAATTATATAATAATAATTATTAATATATTCAATTATATAATTGAATAATTAACAATAACATCATTATTAGTCTTATTATTAAGTATTATTACTAATTATATGATAATGTTATTATTCTTGATATTAGGCATACTACTATAACTAAAAAATCTAAAATATTTTTTCCTAGTTATTATTAATATTATAAATTTCAGTAATAAAAAAATCTAAAATATTTTTCCTATTCAATAAAAAATAATAAAAATTACTAATTATTATTAATACTATTATTAATATTATTACTGATTATATAATTAATATTAATTAATTAATTAATTATATAATTAATAATTTATTAATAAATATTATTAATAATAAATATTATTATTCTTAATATTAGACATAAATGTTTTAGTTAGTGTATAATATAGTGTGAAATAAATATAAGTACGTGTGATGTGTCATTGTTTGATTGGATTTTAAAATTTCACGCGGATTATGGGCCAAAGCAAGATCTGACCATTCAATACATTCGATCAAACGGTTCAAAACATTCCAAACAAACACAATTACTCCCTCTCCCTATTTCTCTCCCCATTTCTCTCTCTCTCTCTTCATTTTGATTTTGGAAAGCACGGTTCTCTCTCTCTCTCATTTCCCTCACCGTCTCCTTCATTCATTCAGCCTACGCCTCCGCCTCCGCCTCCTCCGTCGCGGCGCCATCACAGTCCGTCCGTCACTCTCTCTATTTCTCTCTCTTCAACAAACAAAAACAGACCTCCCCATTCCCTATTATCTCATCACCTTCCGCCGCCACCACTACCGTCACCTATCGCCGCCGTCACCCTCCGCCCTCCATCACTCTCTCTCTTTCTCCATTTTTAGTCTCCGTCGGACCTCGGTAGGAGCCAATCGAGGAGCAGGTGGAGAAGAGCGGCAGATCCGGCGACTAAAGCAAGCTTTAACACATCAACGAAGTATGAAATTGGGTTTGGTTTTTTAGTCTGTTTTTCGATTTTCGATTTTCGATTTGATTGTGAATATGGTGATGGTGGTGTTTTTTGAAATTGTTGGGTTTGATTTTTTTGAATCCTGTTTTTTTGGATTTAACACATTTTTAGTTTCCATTGTTGGGTTTGGAATTGAATGTGATTATGTTTTAAACAGCATTGTTGTGTTCTCGTGATTAGAGTGGATATTTATAATATGCAATGGTAGAACTTGTTAAGTTGTTTAGCCCTCTATAATTATGGATATCGGAATCGGAAATTTTGATTTACTCATATACGGTGTATATTTGATGTGCTTCATTTCTTAATCTGGTTCCGTTTCTATTTTTTTTAACTACAAATATTGGAATATCGTAAGTGGTGCTATCGGAGGTGAAGCGGCCGCCTCGGGGCTTGCTTCCTCATGCGGCCGCAGATCAATGTGTCAATTTTGGGGCCAAGTTACTGAGGTTGAGGCGCACGCCTCATTGGGTTGGCCGCCTCAGGTTTGGTGTCTTGGCCGAGCTTCTGGGCCATTTGGCCGGCACGGAGGATTCCTGTTGGGGCCAAACTTTATTCTGCATTGGTGGTGGAAGTTTGTGAGGACTATTTGAGTATAAAAGAAATTTAGGGACCGATTTAATAATAATAAAAGTTAAGGGACCGATATGAAAATAATAAAAGTTAAGGGACCGATTTGAAAAAAAAAAGATAAGGGACTGATTTAATATATATTTAAAAATATATATTTATATATTTTAATATATATATATATATATATATATATATATATATTTAAAATATATTAATATATATTTTTAAATATATATTTAATTTTTTTTAAAAAAAAATATCAATTTAGCTACGGAAATATTCGTCGCTAAAATGGTTCGAAAATAAAACGAGAATTTAAATAGAGACGGAAAATCTGTCGCTAATCCGTAGACGGTCATATCTGTAGCTAATTTTGAGACGAACATATCTGTCTCTAATTTAGAGACGGACATATCTGTCTCTAATTTAGAGACGGCCATATCTGTCTCTAAATTAGAGACGGACATATCCGTCTCTAAAATAGCTACAAAATAGCGACGCCCAATTTAGCGACAAACCTGCACCCACGGAATAGCTACGGAACAAATCCGTAGCTAAACACGATTTAGCTACGGAATATTCATTTTAGCTACGGAATTTGCCGTAGCTAAAATCGATTTTCCTTGTAGTGCTAATAACAATGAATTGTGTTCTTAGTGTACACAGCTAGTGTACACTAAGAAAACTAGCTATTGTACACTAGATCACTAGCTAGTGTACATTAAGTTACAACAGCTAGTGTACACAAGTGCTTGGCCCAATACTTTGTCATGCTGCCTAAGGCATTTGGCTAGTGTAAACTAGATAACAATCGAGTGTACACTAAGTGAAACTAGCTAGTTTACATTAGCCAATGCTGATACACATAGCTAGTGTACGCTAGCTAGTGTACACTAGGTTATACTAGCAACACAGCTAGTGTTCACTAAGATAACTAGCTAGTGTACACTAGGTTACACTAGCAACACAGCTAGTGTTCACTAAGATAACTAGCTAGTGTACACTAAGTTACAATAGCTAGTGTACACTGAGTTACAAATAGATAAAGTAGCTATTGTATCCAGGAGAATAGTGTCAAACAAAATTTTCAAGATTTTTAAGAAAATGCACCTTTGTTGGTAGTTTGTTCATGATATGCCACATGCACCAACGATGCCTTGCAAGCATCGAAAACAAGCAGGTATTGCCTCGTTTCATGGCGTGACATTGGTCTCGTGATTAAACAGAGTGGTTCACGACCCATAGTCCGTAGAAAGGACTCGGAAAACCCATGTGTAATGAGGAATATCTTCCTTTGATAGAAGTCCCGCCGCAAATGTTACACATTTCCTGTGGTTATCAACGCCACGTAATGGTACATAAACCATATTGTACCTAATGATTAGAAATATAAAGAAAATCACTCAAGAATAGCAAATATATGATGATTGATGCATAATCTAAAACATTGAATATCACTTACTTATTTGTACCAAACGTAGCATCAAATGATATAACATCACCAAATACTTCATAATTTCGCGGCCTATTGGATCAGCCCAAAACAAAGCTTGGTCAAGTGACCCGATGAATCGCTGTCATATTCGTAATAAAAAGCCCCAATTTCTTCCTTCTTTGCCTTAAACTTGTCCAAGATAACTGGGCATCTTTCTTCCCAATGCCTTCTTTCAAATCCCTATTCCAGCTTCCTAAAATCCGTGACGGTGGCACCAACATTTTCATAACCCCCAACAATCTCTTTCATCAAGCCATAAGCTTGAGATGGACCTATCTTCACCTTTGATGCGTCAAAGGCAAAAGTCTTATGCACAATTGACATTTCCCTACCGGATTTCAAGAATTGCCTCGCTCCCGCACCAACTAATTTGTGATTGTGTGCCTCAACAAAATTATACACAACTACTCCCTCCTTCTCATTCTTACCCACACTCTTCAATGCAATCATAGCGTTATGACCCACATCTTGAAAACATTTTCTTCCGATGTCGTCTACCGCTATCACCTTCATTAGAATCACTTTTTTCTATTTGATTATTGACAAACCCTTGTCTCGTGACATAAGTAGTACTTCAATATTTTTTCTCCTCCTCCCTTTCCACTCTTACTAGTACCACGACGAACAACAAACCCACACATCCGAGCATATGCTTCATAAAAATCATAGGCATTCTCATAACTTGCAAACCACTCGACCAAGATGTGGCTTGTGAGCATCATCACAATTAGGTAACCATTTCCTACGAAATTAGGTGTAATAATTAGCTTTGAACAAGCATCATCACTATCATCCGAGTATGATCCCACACGATTCACACTTGGAAAGTTAGAATGATTACTTCCAACACCTACAAAGTAAAACAAAAAAACAAAAACATAATAAGATACAGTAATACAAACAAACAATGCAATTACGTACACTAAGTTACAAAGAGCAACACAAACTAGTGTATACAACTTTAAAACACTCAATAAACTTAGGTAAAGTAGCATCTTAATTGGCTAGTGAACACTAGATAAATACCTAGTGTGCACTAGCTAGTTTATCTAATGTACACGCTTATTATTTAAATGATTTATTGGGTACGTAAGCTAAACTAGCTAGTGTATCCAATTGCATTTCACTCACTACCTAACTAGCTAGTGTATATAAATACACCGCCAAACAAATATTATCAGTAGGTCAATATGGATGTAAAAGGGACAAAATAGAAACATTTGTTAAAAATAAAAATGTATCCACTTTATCTAATGTACTCAGCATGGTGAACACAAGGTATTGGCCAAGGCCTAAGCAATTTGGCTAGTATGCACTAGCTATTTTATCTAGTGCACACAGTTATTATTAAATGACTGTTAGATGTTTATTTCTATTGTACCCTTTTATTTAATGAAATTGTAACTTAGTGTACACTAGCTACTTTATCTAATGTACAATAGCAAATTTATAAAATAGGACAGATAAACTTGGGTACACTAGCTACTTTGTCTAATGTTCTCAGCATGGTGAACACAAGGCCTTGTCCTGCTACCTAAGCCATTTGGCTAGTGTACACTAGCTAGTGTGCACTAGCTAGTGTACAATAGCTAGTGTGCACTAGCTATTTTATCTAGTGCACACAGTTATTATTTAGTGTACCCTTTTATTTAGTGTACACTAGCTAGTGTGCACTAGCTAGTATACACTAGCTAGTGTGCACTAGCTAGTGTACAATAGCTAGTGTACACTAGCTAATGTACAATAGCAAATTTATAAAATAGGACAGATTGACTTGGGTACACTAGCTAGTGTACCCTTTTATTTAGTGTGCACTAGCTAGTGTACACTAGCTAGTGTGCACTAGCTAGTGTACAATAGCTAGTGTACACTAGCTATTTTATCTAGTGCACACAGTTATTATTTAGTGTACCCTTTTATTTAATGAAATGTTTAATGAAATAATAACTTAGTGTACACTAGCTACTTCATCTAATGTACAATAGCAAATTTATAAAATAGGACAGATTAACTTGGGTACACTAGCTACTTTGACTAATGTTCTCAGCATGGTGAACATAAGGCCTTGTCCTGCTGCCTAAGCCATTTGGCTAATGTACAATAAGTTACACTAGCTAGTGTGCACCAGCTATTTTATCTAGTGCACAATGTTATTATTTAATGACTGTTAGATGTTTATTTCTATTGTACCCTTTTATTTAATGAAATGTTTAATGAAATAGTAACTTAGTGTACACTAGCTACTTTATCTAATGTACTCTCTTCAAAAAGTATTCACTTAATTGTTTTTTATATGAAGGCATCTCCCAAGAAACGTAGCTAGAAACAAATTTTCAAAGCATTCTACGTAAACATCCTGCAGGAAATCAACTAGCTAGTGTACACTAGATAACTAGCAAGTGCACACAAGGACTTGGCCAAGGGCCTATCCCCGCCTAAGCATTTTGGCCGGTGTACACTAGATAACTAGCTAGTGTACACTAAGTTACAATAGATATTGTACCTAGCTAGTGTATACAACTGCTATAATCAAAACACAAAATAGATTAGCTACTGTATCCAACTCCAAACATCAAATTTAACTACTATTCAATTTAAACAATAACAATTTTCAAACGCAATCAATTATTAAACAGGATTAATAATTAGATCAAAAATACCTGAATTATTAGCTTGATTTTGCTCCATAAAGTCAAACAATTCACTTCAAATTAGGAGATTGAGAAAGAAAAATTAATTTCCGACGAGAATTTGTAATTAATCCGGCCAATTCACTTCAGCCGGAGATAATAACGACAACCGGCGAGATCACAAGGCGAGAAAACAAGCCGGCGATCAATAGCCGTCTAGCTTTCTCTCTCTCTCTCTCTCTCTCCCGTCTTTCACGAACTCTTTATATTTAAACCGTTTTGCCCTTGATGTTCAACATAATTACAAAATTGCCACCGGTCCTCCTCTTAATCAAATAAAATCTAAACCACTCAATTATCTTAATCTAATGGCTGGAAATGGTTCTTATGGTTCTCATTTAAATAAGGTTCTCATTTGAATAGCTTCCTATATATATATATATTCAAACCCGGCTAAAAACAGAGGAGGGAGTTGATTGATACTAGCACACACTTATCCCAGGATAGTCATATGAAAGTTATCCGGACTTCAATATCAACTTTCATTTCTACTTTAAATCGAGTAAGGTCATCTAAGTCGCGTCTTCGGGCATTACTTGTTTTATAACAAGTGTACAATAAATAAATAACATGTCTGTAACATTTTTATTAAAATTAATAAAACAAGAAATCACATAATTTGTTCACATGGTTCATTCATACGAACTACGTCTTGGGACACTAATAACAAGCGAAGATATTAATTAATATCATCAAATTTGATATGTTAGAATATTCGATTCTGTTTACAACAAAAAAAAATTGCCTACGAATCATGAACACACCCTCACACAAATAAATTCTAGACATCTCTTAGTTAGACAACCTATGCAATGCCCCTAATGGCACCCCAAGACCCACCACTGTCTTGACTCTCTTTGTTAATATTACAGATTCTCTCTG
>JAFEMH010007136.1:52500-67500 GCA_022495995.1 Adenophora triphylla var. japonica | reverse complement strand
TCTGCCCAACTCGTGGATATACATAACATAACTACTACTACTATATCGGGAAAACAGTTGAATCTAACTCACGATGGAGAAAGAAAAAAAGTTATACGACGAGCAAAAGAAAGACTAGGTTTCTAGCATATGACGGGGAGGAACATGTCAGGATATGGATTAAATCTATCTTTTGATGAAACAAATTACAAGAAGACAAGGAAATACTTGTAATATAACATACGAACTAATAATCAGATAGAACCTCGGGATTATAAGGAATCAGCCCATAAAAACAGTAAATCCTACTCGTACAAATTTCTAACTTCATAAGATCACACACCTATAAAAAAACTATCATAAGACCCACAAGTAAGTTCCTTCACTACTATATCAAAATTGAACTTAAAATTATATAATAAACAGTTAATAAGAAACAAATAAACCAAAGTTCAACCCTCCCTCAATCTGTTCACATGTGCACAAAATAATTTAAACAGGCAATTGGAGGGACCATTTACGCTTAAAAATCAGAGATTTGTTAGAATCCTTACCTCAGTGATTTTAAACGGCTAAAGTTGAACGGAGGGAAGCGACGACGGACGGCGAACGGCGACATATGAAGTTGAACGGCGACTTCGTTGAACGATGACTAATGAGAGAGAGAGAGAGAGAGAGAGAGAGAGAGAGAGAGAGAGAGAGAGAGAGAGAGAGAGATTACTAACCTAACCGAAGGAGGTGAGAGATGACAACGGAACGGCGGAACGGCACTAGAAGTGGAACGGCGGAACGACGGTGGAAGTAATTTCTGATTTTTAAGCGTAAATGGCTGGAAAAGGGGGTAGGGGTTAATTTATACTTCTTATTACCGACGGATATCTCCATCGGTATTATCGACGGACCGATGGAGATATCCGTCGGTAATACCGAAGGAATTTATAGCATTATCGACGGATCAAAATGATAATTTAAAAAAAAATCCCGGCAAATGAAAATTATTATTCAGTCGGTAACCCTTGTTTGTCCGTCGGTAAAATTTCGCCGATAATTGCCCTCTTTCTAGTACATATAACTATATATATATATATATATATATATATATATATATATATATATATATATATATATATATATATTAAAATGCATTTGAGAAAGCTGAAATATAAGCTTTTATTGTTAGCATATATATACAAAATTCTTAATAATCTCACCATAGAATTATCACAGTGTAAATATGAATGAGAAGTTGTTGTTATTTGATGAGGGAGTAATTATTAACTCTTCCAAAAATGGAAATTTATTTTGAGATAACATTATTATTTAGGGATAGGGGAGTATGCAATTTGAGTGAACTAATTTTTAATCATTGTATTATTTGTGGATCATTAATTTGACCATATGCTTCATACTCTTAATTTCATTGCAGGCGTGTCCTAAATTTTTAACAGATATTATCTTCCATTAATCGTCCAAATTTTTTTCTGACAACAAAATGTCAGAAAAAGTACAAATCTTACATGAAGTTATATCTTCTTACAAAATTGTGACATTTTCTTTTTTATTCATTTATAAAACCTTAATGGTACAAACAAAATGAAGGTAATGAATTTGGCTTATTAACTAAGATATACTCCCTCCGTCCCACCCGAATTTGGACAAATTTCCTTTTTGGGCGTCCCATCCGAATTTGGACAACCCAAAAAGGAAAGTTTATAATAATAAAAAAATGGGCATACCCCACTCACTCATTAACTCCACTCATTCTCCACCATACAATTTATTCAACCAACCACTATTAACTCCACTCATTCTCTCTCTTCATTTTCTACCACACATTTTTATTATCTTATTGTTATTTCTTAATCTCCGTGTAAAGTAACTTTGTCCAAATTCAGGTGGGACGGAGGGAGTACTCCCTCCGTTCCATTAATAACTTCACCTTTTGCCATTTTGGGTGTCCCATTTAAAGCTTCACCTTTCCTTTTTTGCCAAAAAATCTTTACTATTTCACCCACTCATTCTCTCTCCTATTTTACTATTACACTCACAACATTTTTCAAATTTACTATTTCCTCTACTCATTCTCTCGTCTATTTTACTATTACACTCCCAACATTTTCTCCGCCCTTAATTTGCGCGTCGGGCCAAAAAGGGTGAACTAATTACTGGGACGGAGGGAGTATATGTTTTAGTAATTTTATAAATGAAGTATATTTATTGCATAAAAAACCATTTAGTTATATATTTGAAATAATATATTTTTAATTCAGTAATTTTCTGTTTGAAGCAGTGTGAGCAAAATGCCAATAAAATTGGCTGTCCAACCTAACTATTATTCCTATTTAAAAGGTTGGGAGCAAAATGCCCGGAATTGAAAAACACATGTTCTGTACCTTGAGTGAGCAAATGGGAACGTGAACACCAATTTTCGTATACGTTGTCTTAACTGTTCAGATGCCTTGGAAGCAAAAATATGTCATAACACACACCTAATCCTTCCGTTCCAACCGAATTTGTAAAATAATTGTCAAATCACGAGAATTAAGAAAAAAAGTGATAAGATTGATGTGCTATAAGTGTAGATAGTTGGATAGAAAGTAGAAAGTGTAGTAGAAAATAGTTAGTGTGTAATTATTGTGAATATAACATGTAGATCTCACTACTTATTATTAAGTAATAAAAACTTATCGAAAAAAAGATCTTGAAAATTTAAGTGGAACACTTAATAGAGTAGTTTTTGCAGATTCATGAAACGGAGAGAGTACACACCATTACTATCTATTCACACCATATCCAAATTTGTGCCTTGATACTGCCATACAAAATGGTTATGGTTGCTCAGAGCCAAAGTAAATAGTACAGCTGTTAATACTTCGTCACCTTTTCCGTGAGCTTCTACACACGTAATACACGTAAACTAGGCCGGGGGCATCTTTGGCAAATTTCCTCCGACGTGATAATAAGTACTTGTTCAGGTGATAAAGAAAGAGTACAGTGGAAACTCTAGAAAACACTGCAAAAATGTACTTGACACTTACCTATTATTATTTCTGATGTTGTTTATATACTTACTCTTGTCACGTGTGTGTCACATGCCTTTTGCCACGTGTCATTTTTCTATTGGATGTGCATAAATACTCAAAGCTAGTGGAGACGACACCCTTTCTCTGACAGGTAGTTCATCATTTGTAACAGATTTTGTGGGCCCAAATATAACATATTTGGCTGCTTCTAGAATATTGTTGTTGATTCACATGTCGCCCATGGATGACGACCTTGCTAGTGCGGAAACCTTTATTGTTGTCGCTGGCCTAAACTTTATTATGCGAGATCTTCCTTTGAGATCAAATTGTTTATATTTAGATATGGGCCTTAACGGGATTCTCGCTAAACTCTATTTCTCGCCAATATGCTGGTAAAATCGCCACGTCCCCTTTTGACCTATATTGGGCCTAGCTTCTTGATCCTTAATATATTCATGTAGTATTGGACCCCATGTAATCTTGATCCTTAATATATTCATGTAGTATTGGACCCCATGTAATCTATGCAGACCCAACTATATTTTTACCTGATCATATTAGTAGCCCCCCAAGTTCAAGATCTAGATTATTTATGATTCGGTCGAGAAACTTTGATTGTCGCCTTTGATTTCAGCATCTTGACCATGACTTGGCAAGATAATAGTTCTAGATCATGTACTTTTGGCCAATTGTCACTTTCGGGTTGGTGAGTAGAGGCGGTTTGTCAGAGTTGACGTGCTGTCACCTCGAAATCCGTGCCTTAATAATTTATTTTCAATAATGGGGGGGGGGGAATTCAATTTTTGGACATCATTAAATGCATTTTGAAAATTTCCAAAAACCTTTCAGATTTTTAGTTAAAAACGAATTCACTTCTTCCATTTCACTTTTTACACTCTGAAGCTCAAACTTTCCTCTCCTTCTATGGCGAACTAACCTTCTTCTTAGGCGTGCTTTCTGCTGTTTTGCCCGTATTTCGCTCAGTTTTCACAGTTTTTCAAACTTTCTCAGATCTTTCGTTCACTAAATTGTCATGTTCTAGCTCGTTTGGTGTTTTTTGAAGGTTCCCTTGTTTCCTTGAAGTCTCCGGCCAGATTCCAACCACACACTCTTTGAATCTTCATCACTTTCTGCAAATTACCAGGTAGCCTTCAAACCTTCAAATTTTTCAGATTTCAATTCAATTTGATGTAATTCTATGGCCAGAACTAAATCTTGTGCTAGAACAGTTAGGTTTGGCCAAAATAAGAAAAGTGGTGGGTTTTATAGGGTTGATAGGGGGGTTTGGGCCAGAATTCCTCGCGAGGATCTCAGCACTATGCTCATCAGGCATGGCGCGGATGTCGCCATTTTAGATGCCTTAGAAATTAGGGTCCCCCATTTTTGCACAAGTCTGACCCCATGAAAACCTTCATCACCACTTGGGAGCTTTGTTCACATATCTACGAGTTCTACCGTCCTGTTTTTAATTCTGACTTATCAGATACTGACTTTCCCGCTGCACTTTATTTACGTAGTCGTCGCTTCTATAAACATGTTCTCTCCTCTTCCAGTGAACTTGGCGACATGTCTTCCTCAAGCTCCTCATTAAGCCATGACGTATCTGATACATTGGCAGTGGAAACTTCCTCCATGCATCAAGCTTCAAATGAAATCCCCACATCTGATATCGCTGAAACCAGCACCTCATCTTCCTTAGAATTTCAAACTCCCTTCCATGTGAAGTATGGGATAAACCACAATATCTATCATATTGAACCGTACGTAGGCGACATGTCGCTTGCCGCCATGCGACAAAGAATGGATGGTGTTTTTGCTTACCTTTCTCAATTAGAAGCTGGACTTAGGTTCCCCATTGACCCTTTCATTTGCGCCGTTATGCATAAGGCCCAAGCCGCCATTGTTGACCTCCATCCCAATGCCATCTGCATTATTTTCAGTTACCTATTTATTTGTAGGGCCTTTAGGCATGAACCCACCATTCCTTTACTTGTCCATTTATTTGAAGGTTACCCAACTCTCACTAAGCGAGATAGGGTTATCGAGAACCGCTTATCCATTAAGTATAGAAAACCAAAAATCCTTACTCCTTTTCCTAGGAAAGTTCACAACTAGCAGTCCAAGCCCATCTTCGTAACTTCATGCGTAGGTTGGAACCATTATGGCGACCTTCATGAGATAGTTCCCGAAATTGAGACTAGAAAAGCTTTGGTATCTGGCGACAATCGCCTTAAGAACAGGATTTTAAAACTTCTCGCCAATTCTCAAGAAGGTGGCCTGGCTTTGTTTTCTTGGAGAAAGATCATTTCTGGCCCCTCTCTACTAAGGAAAGTTGGTCTCCCAGATTTCACTTTCCCAAGGAATGAATCTTGCATTCCTATTATCCATACTGTCCCTTATCCTGGATGGGACATTCATTCCGGAAACTGTTTTCTCCAAATTGTGGCCCTTGTAAATTGGAAGGCCGCTGTTGCAATGCAATGTTTGATGTTTATAGTATGTTTCTCGCCTTTTAATTTATCTCATTTGTGTCTTCCCTCATTTCCATCTCTAACTATTTTCTCTTTTTGTTTACAGAATTTAGAACCATGGATTTGTCAGAGAGGCGAGAAGCATTTTCTGGTGCTGATGGCCGTTGAAAAATACTAGCTGAGGCCAGGCAAGCCACTCTACTTAAGCTAAGCTCTGAGTTGGAGATTCCCATTTTCCATCATGGAGATGATGCTGAAGCTATTGAACTAGAGAAAGCCAACGCCGCTGCTGAGAGGGCAGCTGACCCCACCAAGAAGAAGAGGAAGTCAAAGACTCCTGTGCGACCTTCTCCCTTAAAGGTGAGGGATGAAGAAGAAATTAAAGAAGAACATAACCAAGAGGAAGAACAAGAGTAAGATATTGTACAAGAGGAGTCTCAAGCCACTAAGAATGCTGAAAACATTGAACAGAACTTGGGCAAGGAAGATGATTCCCGCCCTCTCAAAAGAGCTCGTGTTTTTGAAAATCCCCAAAGTCTGACTGCTGATGAAGGAACCTCTGTTGAAGTAGGGAGATATGATGTACAAGAAGTGCTATCAAGGGCCATTCCTACGATGCATTAGAAATGAAAAGGCAGTTGAACTTATGAATGAAGTCCACAATGGGGCTTGTGGTCCTCACATGAATGCTCGAGCCTTAATGGAGATTATTCTCCGGATGGGTTACTACTAGATTTCCATGGAAACGGATTGCGTCCAATTTGTCAGAAGCTGCGATAAGTGCCAGCAGTTCTCCAATCTTAACCACATTCCGCCTCATGACATGTACTGCATAACCACCCCTGGCCTTTCGCCACCCGGGGAATTGATGTCATTGGAAAAATCACTCCGCCCGGTAGCAATGGCCATGAGTTCTCCTTGGTAGCCGTTAACTATTTCACAAATTAGGTCGAAGCTAAATTTACAAGGTATTGACTTCCAAGAAGGTCACCCAGTTTGTCAAAGAAAACATCATAATACGGCGTCCCAAATGAAATCATATCAGATAACGAGTCTCATTTCGAGGAGGATTGTGACAGGTTACTGGCCGAGTTCAAAATTGTAACGACCCTAACCCTAGGCACAATTTTAGTATAATATTATATGCTTTTAATATTAATGTTAGCTTTATGAGTTTATTTTATATCTTAAAATCCTGATATTAAGATGAAATTGTTGGGAAATAATTTAGAATCCTTAGGATTTCTAGAGAACTAAAATAAAGCATCTTGGGGAAAGTATAATAATAGAAATGAATAAAATGTGAAAGGAGGTTAAAGTATGTGGGATAAAGTATTTGAGTAGGAGGGTTTAGTTTACCACTTTGGAACTTGAAGGACTTAGTTGTTATGTTGTGAAATTCTTGATTAATGGTGGCATGGGGGGCCATGCCCTTTCCCCCTATTTCACTCCTCCTTCTCTCATAATTAGTCAAAACCTCCCATACTCCCCATACTTCTTTCACCTCCTCATTTTATCTTACTTCCCCCTTACTCACTAACCTCCTCATCCTTTCTCCTTCATTCTTCTTACTTTCCCTAGCAAAAACCTCCATGGAAAACCTCCCCATGAAAGCTCCATCTCCCAAATTATTCCCAAGATGAATCCTCCTCCATTTTCAAATCCGGTTGTACTTTTGAGTTTGGGGCAACTAGGAGAGTTGATCAAGCCAAGAAAATCTTCATTTCATCTTGTATTTGCTAAGGTGAGTTATTATGACCCTTCCCTTCTACAAATGCTCATGAACTATCTAATGTTGTTCTTGTGATGATAATGGTTGTGTATTGCTTTGGAACTCTTTTTGGACTTGAGGATGTGATAAATGACATAGAAGGATGTTATGGTTCTTAGAAGTTGATTAGATTGTAAGAAATGGGTGGGGTTAGATTTAGAATGTTAAGTCTTGAAAAAATGGTAGTAAATTGGGTGGAAAACCAAGTGGTAATTAATCTAGGTTTAGATCACTTTGGGTTTAAATGATTAGGATGAGGTTTGTAAAGTTGGAAATCATTTTGGTGTTCATGAAAATGAGGAATGTTATAAAAAGGGAAAAGAGTATTTGGGAAAAAGGGGTTAGAAATCAAGGCGAGGCTGGAAATGGGCTTGGGCGGTCGCCCATGAGGGGCTTGAGCGGCCGCCCATGTGACCAGAATGTAGCTTCCCTTTTAAACCTTCTTGGGCGGTCACCCAAGTAGCCATGCGCGGTCGCCCATCAATGCAGTAGCTTGGTTCCCTTCTTCAATCTCACTTGGGCGGTCGCCCAAGTGACTAGGGCGGTCGCCCATGACCTCAGAATGTTATTTTCCTGCTGAATCTTACCAATAATCGTAAACCATTATTCCTAACCATTCTTAATGGGTAGTAATCTAATTTACTTAAGATATGAATTAATTTCCTTTAACTTAGGTTAAAGTAGAATACTTGGGGCCACTTAATGACATCTTAGATGAGTTAAAATGAAACTAAGGAAGCCCTTTAAGTACGACTCAGGAACTGTTCGGCAATCTTGTTTGACTACGTATTAAATATGACTTTCACTTGGTAAAGTTAACTTGGATCCTTATCGAGATCATGTATTATTGAATATTGTCTAAGTGTGGTTAGTTGCTGATACTTTGTTACTTCACTTGAGTACATATTCATGGTTGGTATTATGCTTAGTGTATTACATAAATGTTGCACTATGATATTGGTTGAACATGAGTATATTTTACCATGTTGCTATATTGCTTATCCCCTTTGTGGATTATATTTCAAGTAACTATTATGTGCTTGATAATGTGTTAATCAGCTGATGTTGGGGGTATAACATAATACGATCAATTATGGAAGTGTGACCTAATGTGATCGGATTATGTTATATCTGTGACCGTCCCCTCCTGTGGCCACAGGTCGGGGTTATAGCATCTGTATTGAGCCAAAAGCCTTACAGAGTTGCTACTATCTTATATGGTTCCCTGAAAAATGGGTCTTATAAGATGTGAGTATTGCTTAAGCAGCTCACCTAAGATTGGAGTATTATACCCAATGTTGTACGACTATTGTTCAGACGGGAAAAGGTAAACCAAGGTAATGGAAGGTGTTTACAGTTTTTCCAATGTGTTGTATGTAACTTGTTATGTGTTACATTTTATTTGGCATATTGCTGCATTCATAATAACTTGCTGAGATTTATTCTCACCCCTCTCCCTTTAATGTTTTTAGATCTTGAGACAGGCGGACCGGCCAAGTGAGGACGGAAAGGAGTTCGGATGTGGTATTTTGGGTTTGTCGGGGTACGTATAGGTTGGTGTAGAGAATGTATTTTGGTAAAATTCCTTTGTGGAGTTGGTGTGTATAAAACTTAGTTTCTACATATTAACTAAAGTCTTTTGTAATTAAAGCAGGTTGTTACTTTTACAAGTTATTCAACTCTTCCTTCCGAGTAGAGAGGAATGAAGTTATTTGGAAATGGTTTTATTAAGTATGTTTAAGTTGTAAGTTAAATCAAAGTTTTAAAAAGTTTAGGTGGTTTGAGTTCTATTGGGGACGCTTTAACTCGGAACACGGGTTAGGTTCCCGGTTGAGGTCCTCACAAAAATCACCCGTCATAAGTCTTCTCCCTATAGGCCACAAACCAACGGCGATGTGGAAGCAGCAAACAAGACCCTCAAAAGGATCATCAGAAAGATGGCAGTACGAGGACGAGATTGGCCAGAAAAGCTACACTTGGCACAGTGGGGCTACCGAACATCAGTCAGGACTGCCACAGGAGAAATCCCGTTTGCTTTAACATACAGAATGGAAGCTATGTTTCCCGTATAATTGTAGATTCCATTACTACGAGTACTTTTAGAAAATGAAGTCAACAAGGTGGAATGGCTCTGAAGACGGCATGACGAATTGGCCTTACTAAAAGGGTAGTCTAGGTAAAAAAAAATAGGGCAGTCTAGGTAAAAATACAGGGTTACACCATTCTCCCCCCTTCTATCTTCTCCTTTCTTACAAAAAAATTATTATAGTCGAACTACGGAGACCTAAGACCCTCAGTCCACTTGTAATACGGGAACGTATGCAACTGTCATTGGTTCGGTCAAAAAATTATATGAAAATTTCAAATTTGGTACCAACAATGTTCAGATTATAATGCAAGTAGGGAGTTTCTATCTCCAAAAAACCATAAAGTAACCCACAAATCATTACAGTTAAAACACTTCTTGATGAGTTCAAGCACGGTCTACTCTTGACTCACAACATGCTGAAATATAATAAAACATCTAATAACTAATGTGCCTGCAATGACAGTGGGCAGATACTCAGAACTCTAAGGACACTCCATGTCGCTCGTGCTCATCCCCTCTCCATTCTTTCCTTTTCTCCCTCATCCTCGGCGAGTCTTCTTCCGCTCTACAGGAACTAACTCGGTCTCTCTCCTTCAAAGCTCAAGAGTCCTCCCTGTTGTCTCTAGCAGACCAGCCGCTCTTAAAGCTTCATTCGCTCTCGCCTCCGCTCGGACCTCATCCCTACGAGCCTGTAAAATAGGGCCCCTCTCTGTCAATTTGTCTTCTTAGACCCCATAGTCAAACATAGCATCTCCTGTGATATCCTGAGGGTTAACCCAAGCCTCGACACTCCTAAGGCTGTAGCTGGAACGACAATCCTGCCCCAAAATGGCCTCACGCCTACACCTCAGAATCATCTGAGTCCGTCTCAAATGTCACTCATACCAGTACAAGTACTCAGTGATCAGAACAGTACCCTCTTTGCGCCTGAGAAGCACCCGAGGAGGAAAAGCAGAAAAATTCCATATACTCAGAAAAGGAAGGAAAGTGGATGGGTCAGCCATAGGGAGAGGAACTACCTCTATAGTGGCATTGTCAATCCAACCAAGCAAAGGCTCCTACCCCATCCTGAACTGTCTGGAAATAAGGGACGGAATAGAGAAGGAAGATTGGGACAGTCCCGGGACCCTGACAACATAAGAACCCTCATGAAGAGTCCTCCTAGTCTCTATCTTCCAATGAGAAACCCACCAGTGAATGTGATGTGTGCGGAGTTTAGCTATCCAATCCTCCCACCCGGACTGGTCGGTCTCTAAGATTAAAGGTCGCTGAGCAAATGTCCATGGACTAAAAGATGACGGAACCGCAGGCATAGCTTGAAGTCTCTCTCAACCATAAAGTGAGAAAAGCAAGACTCCCTCCGCGCATGAGCCTGTCTCCCATAGCCAGCCGGTCTATACCATGAAAGGTCTCTCCTAAGATCAAGGGAACGATGTCCTTACCTACTCGATAATGGCCTACCACATCTAGGAAAGCGCTGTGACATATCCCAAGAGAGCTAACCATGAACAAAGTAGCTATCACGCACAAATAAAATGCGTCCCATAAGGTCTTACCCTCATCATCACCCATACTCATAAATCTATCAGGCAACTCAGAAATTTCAATTTACCCAGAATTGAGTATCATACCTTGTGATTCCTCTAAAGGAACTCGGAGGAAGAACTCCAGCTTCCTGTCAATAGCCACTCCTCCGACTAAAGGAAGAGAGAGCACTTCCACCTCCGTTCCCCCCTACTAAAGCCCTAAAATCCTCAAAAGTGGGAGTAATCTCGTTGTAGGAGAAGCTTTAAACATGCCTCCTCGTATCCCATAACTTTGTGGCAGCTCGTAACAACTCTCAATCTGAGGATAACTCTTTAAGAGACCAAATGGACTTTATCTTGTAATTTGCCACAAAAGGTAGCTTGTTATGATTATGTGATGCCTCATCCACGTCTTAAGCCTCTCAAGTAAGTGTACTTGCTTTTCGGAAGTTTTGAAGAATTTCCCATGTTTGGTGTTGAATTCATGACTTTGAAAGAATATTTTGAATTGTAGTTTGCTGAGAAAACAGTATATGTTGTTTTAAAATGTGAAAGAATGAGCAAAAACCAGATCTATTTCAGAATTTATTCCCTGACTGAAAAAGTCAACCGAATCCGTACTTATCACCTTGTTCTCCCAACAAAAAAAAATCTGCAGCAACAAACAGTTGCTACCCGCAGCAAGGTTTTTCACCCCAACCGCTAAAAAAAACCTTTCAAACCTGTTTCAAACACCATGTACCACAAAGAAACATTCCGGGCTCATGCGGCATGCATAAAACATTTAAAAGATGTAGAAACAACTCTTAAGCTATTACAAATAAAATGTAAATAATAGACTCATTGCATGTGAATAAAATGTTCCTAAAAGGTGCATAAAAGTAAGGGAAAATTGCAATTCGATTACCTATGTTTGTATCAGTTTTGCAATTTGTTTCCCAACATTGAAAAAATTGCATGTCAATTTATAACATTGACATTTTGTTGCAAATTGGTATACAAATTAATAAAATGTTAATTTTTTGACGGAATTAAAGTCATATGCCATGTAAATAACTTTTTTAGGGACATGCTAATCATTTCGCAGGGGAAAAAGGAATAAATTACTCTTTAACATCAAAATGATGTAGTTTTATAACACTTTGTTAATGGAAAAAAATGATCCAAAAATATAAATTAATTAAAAAAACACGTAAAGTAGTGAGTGGTGGTGACTATGGTGCTAATAGTGGTAGTGGTCGGTGGCGTTGGGGTTGAAATGAATATAGAATGACCATTATGACTCTTAAAAATTTAAGTGCATGATGCATGACTTGGATTTTGTCAAAAAAACTAATATTTCGTTAATTTTTACACCAATTAGCAACAAAATGTCAATGTTAGGAATCATATTGCATCTTTTTCAATGTTGGGAACCAAATTGCAACAATGACACAAACATAGGTATTCAAATTGCAATTTTCATAAAACTAAAAGGGAATAATTACAAGAACATGAAATTTACTACACCCTCAATAACAATTAATGGAACATACTAAGAATTGACAACATAATGTAACGTACTTTTGAGTGTCGTTACAAATAAGGTAATATAGTTGGATGACGTTAATTTTTATTAACGAAATAAACCAACTTGTTAAATAAAATAACAATTGTTAAAAATTAACATTACGAACCCAAGATTCATACAAAAAAAATCCAACAAACAATCAATCAGCTCTTTAATTCCACCTCCCCATAACTTCCGGCCACCCACCTCCATTTTTTTGGGCCAACTCCATCTTCCTCAACAATTCCATTAGTTACTTTTCTTCTTTTCCATCTCTCTCCTCTACCTCTACCTCTACCTCTACCTATACCTCTACCTCTAGCTCATCTCAATCTCCATCTTCTTTCTCTCCTACAACATAACCCCTAAATTCTCACTATCATCATCTCCATCTCAACTTTTTTAGATTCCTAAATCTATGAAGATAATGGCAGCTACCAATCTCGCCTCTCCACCAAACCCAACACCATCGATTCCTCAACCCATCACCGAACTTCGAATCCGCCCAAAAGGCCCTCCTCTTCCTCCCCTCCCTTCTCCTCCAAACCCATAAATAATCAATCGAAACCTCCTCAACAAAGTCGTTACCCCAACCCCCAAAATCATCCACACCCTCCACAAGAAACAACTCCAAAAATCCATTCGCAAATCCCAATTGCACCAACCCCTCACACCTTCCCAAAATCTAAAGCTAGACGAAGAAACCCATTTCCAAATCCTCAAATATGAATTCAAAGCCTTCACTAAAGCCATTGACAAGAAAACTAAAGATAAGGGTGGTGGCATTTCCTGCATTGGGAAGCCATGGGAGAGCTTGGAGAGAGGTCAATTGTGACATCTTGCAAATGGAAGTGGAGAGTATTGCGGGGAGAGTTTGAAAACTAAGCATTTGAGGGAATTGGGTGATATTATTGACTTTAAGCGTTAGGATAGCCGATGAAATCCAAAATCATTTCAAAAGGCTAATGAATGTTAAATATATTTAATGGGTGTTAATTTTTTTCTTATTTTGTTGGAATTTCTGTTATCTTTATAACGTTGTTAGGGTACGTTCCATTATATGAAATGAGATGGTTAGTACGTTACATTAAGATGTCAAATCGTAGCATGTTCCATTAATTGTAAAAAATCTTATAGTACGTTAACCCAATTTGTCATTTACCCAAAGTAAAAGTTTTATGTTACTCTCCTCACTAACATAATCGGGTAAAAATCCTACTCTGAGTTGTCAGAATGGTCAGCAGCATCGCCCGGTGAAGGCTCCCACATCTCCGCGCCTACGCCAATCACCTCATCATTATTCGAAAACTCGGCACCCTCCTCAACCGAGTACTCCATAGAGTCTGTAGCAGTAAGACTAGAAAAAGGATCGAAAAGGTGAAAGGAAGAAGAGCCCTCGGCCTAAGCACTGGTCTAAGGAAAGAACCGTGGAAGCGACCACGCACCTCTGCCCTCATCAAAGGAGCTCCTAGGCTGAGAGGTATGTTGTGGGTCTGTACTGACATTAGGGGAAGGGATATCCATTGATCTCCTCGAAGGCGTCAGCTCGTGGACAGCCGCACCTTTGGACGACTCGTAAGACATCCCCCGAACCTTTTCTTCGACCGTCATCGTAAGCCTGAACCTTTTATTCAGCCGTCATCGTAAGCCCAAACCTTTTCTTCGACCGTCATCGTAAGCCTGAACCCTTTCTTCGGCAATCATCGTAAGCCCGAACCTTTTCTTCAGCTATCATCGTAAGCACAAAACCTTTATTCGATCGTTGTCGTAAGCCCGAACCCTTTCTTCGGTCATCGTCGTAAGCCTGAACCCTTTCTTTGACCGTCGTGGTAAGCCCGAACCTCTTCTTCAGCCATCATCGTAAGCCCGAACCTTTTCTTCGGCCATCATCGTAAGCCCGAATCTCTCTTTAAATGTGCGACGAAGTATTCCCAACCAAGGAATCATGAATGCCCCCGAGTTCATCGAATCTTGTTAGGTTTTTGACGCCTAGACTAATGAGGTCAATTAACTTAGGCCGAGACCCCTTCAAATCGTTCCCAACTTAGACCAAGACACCTACAAATCATTATCAACTTAGGTTCAGGCGACTCCAAACAGTCTCACCTAGAACAAATACCTCTGAATCATTACTAACAAGTTGAGGCCCCTTCGAATTGCCCTCATAACCGAACTACGATTGGCTTGATTCTCACTCAGGATACGAAGGAATCCTATAAAAGGGTCCATTAATCCGACAAACTCGGTCATTTATCTTTTCCTCCTAGCAAGCGATCCAGATCGGGATTCTTATTTTTATCGATGACCCCACTTCTTCCATAAGTAACATCACTGATGCGCTTCTGTAAGTACCCCAATTCGGACCGCTCTCCATCCAAGCACGAGGGAAGGACACCGAGGGTGCACTTATCTAAAATCACGAAGTCCCGAGACTTTAAGAGCATTAAATTGACCAATCGAGGCAAGAAAGGATCTTGTATACATTAAAAACCTCAGAAGGACCTCGCGGGAATAACAAAAGTCAAAGACATGTTGCCTTCAAGAAGGATCTGTGATTCGTACGGATCTCCTTGCAAAAGGCAAGGGTAATCT
>JAFEMH010007136.1:0-47500 GCA_022495995.1 Adenophora triphylla var. japonica | reverse complement strand
AGTGCAAAACTTACCATCATGAGTACGCAGCTTGATAGAGCCAATACTAACTACCCTGCCAGTAACACTATTGGCCCTATAAATATTACCCCCATCTACCTGCTCGTAAGTTGTAAACCACTCTCTACTCGGACTAATATGATAAAAAGCTACAGAATCAAGAATCCACGCATCTGACTGTCGTGCGGACTCATATGTTACTGGAGCATAATTCCCATCAGAGTTGCTAGTATCAACTGCAGCAGTATTAGATTAAGAATGAATAGGAGGCTAGCCTCGCTTCTTCCTAGTACAATCTGTCTTACGGTGTCCATTTCCATTGCATTAATTACAAATATCCTCAGGTTGCGGGCCCTTATTGCCAGAAGACTTCTTTTTCTTCTTACTGATAGAAGCCATGCTGCCTTCCGCAACCAGAGATGGAGACTGGTTATGTGTACTACTACTACTATTACTACTTGTCTTTCAACGCAACACTCTATTATTGAGTGAGGACTTCACTTCCTCTAAAGAGACTGTCTCCTTGTCACTGATACTATAGTCAACATAGTGCGTATAAGATAGAGTGACCGTCTCTTTACCACTGATTAAGTATCATTTACTATAAAAACGATAATTAAGTGTCGCTCACTATAAAACGATCCATATTAATAACACTTTCATATTCTAAATAATAAATTGTTGTTCACTATAAAAATGATGATTAATTGTCGTTCACTATAAAATCAATGATTAATTCTCGTTCACTATAAAATCAATGATTAAGTGTTGTTCACTATAAAAATGAAGATTGAAGAAAAAAAAAAGACATGTGCGGACAAAAGTTGTGCACAAAATTGAAAAAAAAATAAGATATGATGCAGATGTCTCTTCATATATTGGAAAAACATGTGTTACAATATCAAATTTTTGTTAATGCAAATTTTTGAGTTATTATTATTATTATTATTATTATTATTATTATTATTATTATTATTATTATTATTATTATTATTATTATTACTATTATTATTATTATTATTATCATTATTATTATTAATATTATTATTTTTCTCAATTTTTAATTTTTTTTTGGCAAGTTGGAAATCAACGTTGTAGATGTTCCAACTCGAGGGAGAGTGTTAGGATATTTTGAGAGATATTCTCAAGAAAAAAATTATTTAGTTAATTAATTTGGTATTGAGGCAACTTTTGTTTTAGTTAGAAGTATTGTTTTAGTTAGAAGTATTGTGTTTCAACTATTAATATATTTACTATTATAATAAGAAAATTTGTTAAAAATCTAATAAAATTAGGACTCATATATATTGTATATTGTGTATAAATATGATTACTCTATCTTATATAAATTTTGATATGAAAATAATACTCCCTCCGTCTCACCTCACTTGACACTTATTTTCATTTTGGGCCGTCCCAGCTCACTTAACACTTCCCAAAATAGCCTACTTTTTATAATTTTATATTCACTCTACCCCACCACTCATTCTCTCTCTTCATTTTCCACCATTCAATTTATTCAACCAACACTACTATTTACCCCACTCATTTTCTCTCTTCATTTTTTACCACACATTTTTTTATTTTATTCTTTTTTCTTAGTTTCCGTGCCCACCTCAAGAGTGTCAAGTGAGGTGGCCCGGAGGGAGTATATAATATACTAGTACATATGCCCGTGTCCAAGGACACGGGTGTGTTTTTTTTTTTTTCAAATTAATTTTTTTTTTAATTTTTTAAAAAAATAAAAAAATCAGTTACTTAATTAATTTAAGTAAACCCTCCTAAAGCCCACTCTTAGTCCATACCCAAAGTCTTAGCCCAAACTCAAAGTCTTAGCACAAATTAAGAGCAAAATAGGAAACAGATTAAATAGTGAGGGCAAAATAGGGAAAAATCCCTCCGAAACTGTTCATAGAACTGTTCACGGAGGAGTTTAATTTATACTATAGATTGGGCTCTGTATGTTTGATCAGAATCCTATCTAATCACGTTAATTATTATGCTAATGTTTTCTAACGACTTTTTAAATTAGAAGACAAAAAGCTTGTTTATAAAAACTATTAAATGACAGATTTGTCGCAAAATAATTATTTCCCTAACGACTCTTAAAATATTGTTTTCATTCTAATCAATAATTTAGGACAAATATTAAAAGACAAGAACAGAAATAATTGAACGATACAAGGGATATGTGTAAAACCCAAATTACATTTTGTAAATTGTAATGTCAAAGCACACAAGGACAACAATTGAGACTCGAACATTGTTGTCGTCCAATAGCTATTAATTATAGCATCTTTAGGGTGTAAGCTTTTTAGATGAATTTTTTTGGACTTTAAATGTCACATCATTGTCAAAAAACAAATAAAAAGTTTAAACCATTCATCACAATGGTAAAAGCTTCTAATAACATGGTTTTTTATGGTCACACATGACATATTAAACCAAGGGGAAATCGCATTTTGCATTTTGCGCTACAAAATTTAGGGAATGTTTCTAATTTATACCCTATTCAATCACTATTTATAATTTATTTCCCAAAGTTGTTATTCAGTTTGAATGTTAGAATTTTTAACTAGTTTTGTTAGAAAAAACTATTAAATAATCACGTATAAATCATATGTCATTTAATGGATTATACTCCCTCCGTCCCACCTCACTTAAGAAAACTTTTCATTTTGGACGTCCCACTTCACTTAAGAATTCCCAAAATGAAAACCTTAAATCACTATTCTCTCCACTCATTCTCTCTCCTACATTATTTTAATACTCACAACACCATTATAATTACTATTTCATCCACTCATTCTCTCTCCTATTTAATTTTTCACACTCACAACACTTTTTTCACTCATTCTCTCTCCTAATACTATAATAATATTCCTTAATTTCCGTGTCATTTCAAAATTTCCTAAGTAAACTGGGACGGAGGGAGTATTTTTTAACAAAAACTATTTTATTGTTGTATTAATGCAAACCGAATCAAAATAAATAGCAAAAATAGAAAATATTAGTATCTCTAAATATAAAAACAAATTATATTTTATAATAATATCTAAAAATGCAAAAAAAAAAAAAATAATAATTGAAAAAGCTAATTTTCACTACAATTTATATTAATCTTTTTTTTTTAAGAAATAAATATCTATATAAAAACCCCACTTGTTCTTCTTCCCTCTTCCCCACCACGATCTATTCATATCCCTCCTCCATTTCAGTCCGCTTTCACCGCGTCGCCGATTCTCCCCTCCTCCACCCATTTCAATCTTTCCCTCCTTCGCTGCCCCCTCTACCTTAATCGTTATTGTATGTTTCCATCTCCGCCACTCTCCCCGGCCTGTTATTGCTTCCCCCTCCTCTCGTACTTTCTTAGTTGCTGTCGACGTCGACCACCTTTCCAATGCCACCTCACCCAAATCTGACCTTCTCTTTACCTTCTTCTCCGCCGCCCCACCGTTCTGCTTCTTCCCTCAACGCCCATGCCTAAATATGAGAATTTTTAAACATTTGAGTATTTGATTTTGATTTTGATTTTGATTTTTGCTGAAGCAATACAATCTTTTGTTTTTCGAATTCTTATTATCTTTTATTTTGCAGATCTGATTTTAAGTTTTGATGTGGAATTAGTTGGAAGTTAGTGGGATGATAGAGGTTGTATGATATGGTGGTAAAGGGTGGTTAGTAGTGGTGATCGACGGTGATTGGTGGATGGAAGGTGGTTAAAATAAAGAGAAGATGGTTGTTGGTTTGGACATTTAAATCAAATACAACAATTGTGCAAAATAGTGTTGTACACTTAATTATGTAAAATACTTTTTATTTTTGTTTCAAAAGAAGGAAAAATAATTTACATTTTAATTAGTTAAACATCATCACATTTAAATAATTTATAACATAATCATTTATAAATATTTTTTAATGATAATATAAATATTAGGTTTTTAAATAGATTATTATTTCTTTCAAAAATAAAAAATAAAACGTATTAATATAAATTGTAGTAAAAAGTAGTGTTTTCCAAAAAAAAAATATTTATTTATTTTACATTTTTAATTGTTTTTAAAATAAAATATCATTTATTTTTATATTTAGGAATATTAATATTTTCTATTTTGTCTATTCATTTTTATTTAGTTTGCATAAATGCAACAATAGAAGAGTTCTTTTTCAAAAACATGCTTCGTTAAATGACATGTGTCTTGCACATGATCATTAAACGAATCTTTATAACAAAGCTAGTTAAAACCCTACCATGCAAACAAAATACAACTGTGAAACCTAAATTGTAAATAGTGATAAAATATAACTTAGGAACACCACCTAAATTTTGGGGACTAAATTTCAATTTTCCCTTAAACCAATTAGTAAAGTTTTGGAATAGAAAATTGTTCCAATTAATAGTTTATTTGGAAAAGTAGCTATTTGTGCAAAGAGCTGCTACTGATGAGCATGGAGTTCTTTAAAGTCTCTCACAATGACAAAAAGCTCTCTTAATTTTTTTCATAAAATTAAGAAACTCTCAATTTTGGAACAATTCTATTTCGTTAATTCCTATGCATACTCAGTTCTTTGAATAAGAATGATAAAAGAGAAAGGAAGCGGAAGCGTATACCTGATGGATCCATCTTTATGCCTTGATGTTCTTGAAGGCGGGAAGAAGAAGAAGAAATGAGTAGGAGACGAAGTCTTCTAAATGATGAATGCCTTCACTTTATTCTCAGATTATGGAGAGATAATTAATGAATTTTGTGTGTGTTCTTAGGCTGATGGAAAGCCTTGTATATATAGGAACTTAAAAGGCACTTCATTTAGGGACCACACCCTTTCATATGAAATAGCAAATAGGTTACCTTTTGTCCATCATAAATAGGTAATTCTTAGCTCGGGAATTCTACACATTAATTATATTTTTATACTTTATACAACATTATATTTATGACTTATACATATACGTCTACATGTTTACGTATATTTATTAATTATACACATTTTGCAATCCATGTTCTAACAATCTCCCACTTGGATTGCCCAAACATGTGTTTGTACTTTAATAAACCTTTATAAAATTATATTTACAATGTTTAAATGACAATCCTTATGTATACAACATTGTCATTTGAACAATCGCGTCCATTAGTTTTATAAGTATAAGGACTAAAGGGGTAGTCGTTGTAATTGATTCGCAACTAAACCCGCATTAATCACATATATATATCCAACTAAATGACATAGATTAATTATAGATGTGTATCATGGAAAATTGATGGATATATTTGGAATATGTACATATATTCTTCCAACTAGTCCTACTTAACCAAATGAGATCAATAAATATAAAAAATTAAGATAAGAAGTACAACATAAACTCCCACTATATTTAATGTTATTAAAAGTTGTTACACCCATATGAGCGGTATGCTCGTGAAACGCTAAAGGTGATAGCACTTTAGTAAATGGATCCGCTAACATGGAGTTTGTTCCTATAAGTTGTATTTTTAATTGTCTATTTTGTACTATTTCTCTAACAACAAGAAACTTGATATCTATATGCTTAGATCTAGAAGAACTTTTGTTGTTGTTAGAATACAACACTGCAGCCCGATTGTCACAATATAACTTGAGTGGTCTTTCAATACCATTGACAATTCGCAGTCCTTCAATAAATTTACGCAGCCATATAGCTTGTTTGGATGCTTCGTAACAAGAAACAAACTCGTCTTTCATGGTAGAGGAAGTCACAAGTGTTTGCTTGGCACTTCTCGAAGATATTGCTCCAATGATCTCAAGATGATCCAACTTTGAATATGTAAGCATGTTGTCCTTAATGTTTTGTAGATATCTCATCACTCTTTTGGCTGCAACCCAATGTTCTCTCCCCGGATTGCTTTGGTATTGACCAAGCATTCCAATAATAAATGCAAGGTCTGGACGAGTGCAAACTTGTGCATACATTAAGCTTCCTACTGCTGATGCATAAGGGATATTTTTCATATACTTGGATTCAAAATCATTTTTAGGACATTGCTTTAGACTGAATTTATCTCCTTTAGAGACAGGGGTGTCATGTGGTTTACAATTTTCCATGTCAAACCTTTGTAATACCTTCTCTATATAGCCCTTTTGTGATAATCCTAAAATATCTCGTGAACGATCACGATGAATTTGGATTCCTAATACAAAAGATGCCTCACCGAGATCTTTCATTTCAAACTTGTTTGAAAGAAATTTCTTGGTTTTCTTAAGAAGGTCTTTATCATTACTGGCAAGTAATATGTCATCCACATATAAGATTAAAATTATAAATTTACTCCCACTGACCTTATGGTACACACAATCTTCAGCAAGATTCGTTTCAAAACCAAATGAACGAATTACTTGATTGAATTTTAAGTACCATTGACGAGATGCTTGCTTGAGCCCATAAATAGATTTCTTAAGTTTGCAAACTAATTGATTAGTTTGATCTAAATCAGTCACCATTTCTGGTTTCTTCATATAGATAGTTTCCTCAATGTCTCCATTGAGAAAAGCTGTCTTTACATCCATTTGATGAAGTTTAAGATCAAAATGTGCTACAAGTCCCATAATGATCCTAAAAGAGTTTTTAGAAGATACCGATCAAAATGTTTCTTTATAATCAATGCCCTCCTTTTGAGTGAATCCTTTAGCAACAAGACGAGCTTTATATTTTTCCACATTACCACGTGAATCCCTTTTGGTCTTAAAGATCCCTTTACATCCGATGGGTTTCACGTTTTTAGGTAATGGAACAAGATCCCAAACGTCATTGTCTTTCATAGATTTCAACTATTCATTTATGGCATCGATCCATTTACGAGAATTTGTACTATTAATGGCTTCATGGAAGGTGAGCGGTTCATCTCCCACTAATTCCAAGAGTTTCTCATTCTCGGCAAGATACACATCATAATTTTCCGAAATCGCACTTCTTCTTACTCTATTAGATCTTCTTAAGGTCACCGGTTCTACTTGATTTTGAGGTTGTTGAATTTGATCTTCATTAACAACATTTTCATGTTGTTCAATAGGAGGTTCTATATCATTTTGAATTATATGTTCTTGTTGAATGTCAGGTATAAGTACTTGATTTTCATTGGGAACTATGAGAAGAGGTATAGAATGAATTCCTCTTCCTCCTCAAATTCAAAACTATTCCTAATTCCCCCTCCAAATTCAACATACTCAAAGAACCTAACATTTTCCGTCTCAAAAAATGTTCTAGTTTTCGGATCATAAAATTTATATCCCCTAGATCTCTTGGCATACCCTACAAAGTAACTACTAACAGTCTTAGTGTCCAGTTTGCCCTCATTAGGCCTAGCTTCTGCTGTATAACCCAATACATGAAAATAATTTAGGGACGGTTTCTTAACTGTCCATAATTCATAAGGGGTTTTGTCGGTAGCCTTTGAAGGAGCCCTATTGAGAATGTAAGTTGCGGTTTTTAATGCATCGCCCCATAATGAGTGAGGTAAAGAAGTACAAGAAATCATACTTCTTATCATATCTTTAAAGGTTCTATTACGTCTCTCCGCTACACCATTCATGCTAGGTTTGTCCGACATGGTGTAGTGAGGGACAATCCCACACTCTTCTAAATAGCGAGCAAAAGGACCCGGATGTTGTTCTCTCGAATCGTCATTCTGTTCGTAGTATTCACCACCACGATCGGATCTAACGTTCTTAATAGTCTTTTCCAAGTTGATTTTCAACTTTGGCTTTAAATTGAAAACATCCAAAGATTGAGACTTTTCATGAAACAAATAAATGTATCCATAACGAGAGTAATCATCTATGAACGTAATGAAATATTGTTGACCATTTCATGAAGGGGTGGTGAATGGTCCACAAATATCCGTATGAATTAGTTCTAAGACGTTTGATGCTCTCAAGGATTCTTTCCCTTTAGTGTTTGTAAACTTTCCTTTAATGCATTCAATACAAAAATTTTTATCCGGAATGTCAAGTTTGTTTAAGATTCCTTCTAATACAAGCTTATCAATTCTCCTTTTGGAGATATGACCCCAACACCTATGCCATAAGGTATAAGATTTTTCACTTGACAACTTTCGTTTAATGCCTTTAGTTTTGGTTTCATTAACATGGGACTCGTTAAATGACTTGACTGTGTCAAGAAAATATAGATTATCGCTATATGATAAAGCACTAGTACCAACAACTTTGGAATTGAAATAAATATCACATTTATTATTATCAAATGAACAGGAATAACCTTCCATGTCCAATGCTGTGATTGAAATCAAATTCCGCCTAAAGGACGGTACAATAAATGTATTATTTAATACAAAATAATATTCGATACTATAAGATTAGGAAGATTTGATAATATTCTGTAAATACGTGTAATCATCGTTTCCATTTAAGTTGTTATTCAGTTACCTAGTTTATAAGATTGATTAGCTAGAATTATGGGAATCTTGGACTCTCTATATAATTGGGTTGTAAATATTTGATTTACGAACGAAAATATTTATCTTTTAAATTTTTAAAAGTTACAATTTTAATCTACCAACTTTGAGATATTATATCTTTTTCATCCAATCTCACATTTGATATATAGATATACCTTTTCAATGTTCACATGTAGTGAAACATGAAGCCACAATAATCTTTGTCAAAAAGCAAATGATTTATGTAAAAAAATACACAATTTTCATCACACACAACATATTTTTTCCAACACAAATAAGATTGAATGGGTGAGTAAGATTAAGAGCGGGACAGATTTTTGAAGGATGCCTAATCTTTATATTTTAGTAAGCAAACTGATATAAATCTTCAACAATACTCCTTCCATTGAAAATAATAATCATAATTTTATTATTTTGGTTAATTTAAGAGTTGATTTTATAAAAAATCAATTTTCTTCTAATCTTGAGAAAAAATCATTTTTGGGTCGTTGACACTAAAACACAAATGCATTGTCTTTCCTTGCTCGCTGCCTTACATTAATAATGACACTTTTTACACCAACACTAATACTCTTTTACATCAACACTTAATTAATAATATAATTCCTCCGTTCCGCTACAACCTGCACACTTTTCTCATTGGACGTCCCATTATAAACTGCACACTTCCTAAAATGACAAAAAATTTTTACTATTCCACCCACTAATTCTCTCTCCTACTTTACTTTTATACTCACAACATCAATCAAATCACTATTTTCTACCCTACTTTCTCTCTCCAACCTCACTTTTCATACTCATAACATTTTCTCCACTAACTTTTTCTTTAATTCTCGTGCAAACAGTAACAGTGCGGGTTCTATCGGGACGAAGGGAATATACACTAACATTTAAACAAATATTCGCTGATACTCTTTTACACATTGTCACTCTTAAATATTAATACTAATACTGACACTATTTTACACTTGTATCGGCAATTAAACACACATGAATACTGGCACTATTTTACACTTAAATCAATCAGCACTCTTTAATATTGTTGTTTGCACACTGGCATAATTTTCATTAACACTTTACTCTTTTTATATATACACCGGCAATAATTATCAAGTGTGATAACACTAAATTACACATGTACTACACTCAGTTACACACAACGGTTACTTAATCACAAATTAACTGACGATCAATTTTGATCGGCCCACACCATCCAGTCCTGCAAATCTCTGAGATTCCCCTGCTTGTTAGATTAAAATTTTCACTCCTCCTTTCTACAAATCGCAAGAAAGACTAAATAACTTCAAAGGAAACCCATAAATCAAAGAGGCTTGGGGTCATCAATCTATCTATATATAATAACAGGAAAGTCTCACTTTCCTCCCAAAACCAAGGGCATTTTTGTAACTTCACACGGTGGCAAAAATGAAGTTAATAAGAAAAACGAACCACGTGACGCGTTGTTGTGGGCTGAATTCAGCGCGTGTATTACACGCGCCTAAAATGGAGCGTGAATGCTGTGAATTTTCTTCTCAACATTAAATAAGTTAATTTGAAAATAAATATCATAATTATGTTATTAATTTTTATAATATTACTGTACTATTTTTTTGGTATGACCAAATCTTTTGATTTTTTTTTAATTCTCTTTATAAAAAATAATAAGCCTTCCAAACTATTGACCTAAATGACACATTTTTTGAAACTCGCTAAACTGTGTAGCGAGTTTATAATTTTGTCTGATTGAACTCGCTACACGGTGTAGCAAGTTTAAATTTGCTCAATTTAATTTCAATATTTATGCTATTATAAAAAATAAAAACTAAAATTTGAACTAGCTACTTGAATTAGCGAATTCAAATTACCACTATCAGCAACAAAAGGTCCAAAGGTTCGTTATTCTATGTCTCACTCTAAATTGCAAAATAAAAATTATGTCTTAATAAAGGAAACTACAATAAAGAAAACTAGAAGGAAAAATTATATTTTCCATCTCAAGTAAATACTTTAAAAAATTTCATTCTATAAAAAAATTATTTTCTTTATTTCAAAAATGAATATTACTTTCAACTCAAAATGAATAACCAAAAAATAATACTATTTCTTTTGTCAAAAAAAAATGCACATTACTTCCTTCACCCCAATGAATATTTAAAAAAAATATTGCTTCATTCGCCTCAAAAATAAATGTTTGTAAATTGTGACACCTGGCGATCTCTGATTGGCCGGTTTTACTTCAGATTTTTATTTTTTATCCCCTTTTTTTGACCTCAATTATTTTATAAAAAAATAATTTTTTTACATCAAAATTCATAATTTTTTTCCTCTATAAATAGAAACTATTTTCATTTGATTTGGACACATAAAAAAAAATCCTCTTTTTTAAATATAAATTTCTTAATTATCCTTTTTAATTTTTCAATATCTTTTTAGTTAAATTTATTTAAATGTGAATTATGTTTTTTAATTATAAATGATAATAATAATAATTTTACTAATCATACAAAAAAATTATAAAAAATAAAAAAAATGGTGGGGTATAGGATGATGAGTTGAAAGGGTGTTGAAATTTTATAAACAAAATTATTGTCCATTTATAAAGTATATAGAGTTATTTAATATAATAATAATAATCTATATCTATATATGTATAGTGGGAGTGTGTTGAATCTGGGTTTTGATTTCTATTTAATAAGTTGGATGGGTTAATATCGTTATTGGATTTATTTTAGTTCGATACATCAGACAATTTATTTAATATTTCTTAAAAAAATATTTGAAGCATAGTAAATAAAGTATTAATAAATTTGTCGATTTATCTATCGGTCTCAAAAAATTGTGTATTTATAAAGACGAATATCGGGAAAGATGGTCATCATTTTAAAAATTTTGATTGAAGTGCATGAAAATATTCTAAGAAATAAAGATAGTATAAATTGGTATTTTAAAAGAGGGAGAGGAATGAGTGGGTTGGATTTGATGAGGGAGCGGAGAGTTTGGGATTTTTTTTTTCATTTAACACAATTGTTAGTGTTTTTAGGATTTTGATTTTTATTCTCAAAATTAAATAAGTTAAATTGAAAATAAATATCATAATTATGTTCATGATGTGTTAATATAAATAAATATGACATATTTTTTATATGTACGAGCATGAGTTAATGGAAAGTTTCCATTTGAAAAAGAATGTTATTAATTTTTATTAGATAACTGTACTATCTTTTTGGTATGACCAAATCTTTTGATTTTTTTTTTAATTCTCTTTATCAAAAATAATAAGCCTTCCAAACTATTGACCTAAATGACCCATTTTTTGAAACTCGCTAAACGGTGTAGCGAGTTTATAACTTTGTCTGATTATACTCGCTACACGGTGTAGCAAGTTTAAATTTGCTCAATTTTATTTCAATATTTATGCTATTATAAAAAATAAAATAAAATAAAAACTAAAATTTGAACTAGCTACTTGAAGTAGCGAATTCAAATTACCACTATCAGCAACTAAAGGTCCAAAGGTTTGTTATTCTACGTCTCACTTTAAATTGCAAAATAAAAATTATGTCTTAATAAAGAAAACTACAATAAAAAAAACTAGAAGGGGAAATTATATTTTCCATCTCAAGTAAATACTTTAAAAAATGTCATTCAATAAAAAAATTATTTTCTTCATTTCAAAAATGAATATTACTTTCAACTCAAAATGAATAACCAAAAAATAATACTACTTTTTTTGTCAAAAAAAAAATGCACATTACTTTCTTCACCCCAATGAATATTTAAAAAAAAATATTGCTTCATTCGCCTCAAAAATTAATGTTTGTAATGTTAGTGCCTTTGTTTCAAAATATTACATTAATTTTTTTAAACAAATTAAGTAATATTTTATAAAATATTCATTGGGATGAAGATAGTAATTTATTTTTTTAGCCGAAGTAGTATTATTTTCTAAAAATCTTTTGTAAAAATTAATGTTTATAATGTTAGTGTCTTCGTGTCAGAAAGTAAATATTAATTTTTGAGCCAATTAAATTCATTGAGGCAAATGAAGCAATTTTTTTTTTGATATAGAAAGTAGTCGTATTAATTATGGGACGAAAGTAATATTCATTTTTGAATTAAAGGAATTATTTTTTCTTAAAAAGTAGAATTTTTTTTATGTCAAAAAAAAATGAACATAGCTTCCTTCGTCTCAATGAACATTTCAAAAAATAATACTACTTTATTCGTCTAAAAAATTAATGTCATATTTTGAGACGAAGGCACTAACATCTATTATACAATAGAAGGAGGTATTAACTGCCTCTTAGCCTAGGTATAAAGAGGGGTTAGGATTTAAAGTTGGATAGTTGATCCGACGGCTGTAAATTCCTTCCCCTCCCACGATCTCTTCTCCCTCTCTCTCTCTCCGTCAAACACCAAGTTTCCACGGCTGCCCAATTTTTCTTCCGCATTCGCTCTCCCATCCCCAACAATATACAGCGGCAACTATCTCCTCAGACTCTCTCTTGCAATCGTCAATCATCACTCAGCCCTCCCTGCTCTGATTCAAATCAAGGTCTGAAGTTCAAATTACAAGCATAAGCACAAGTGCAGAGAGACAAACATAGACAACGCTTGATGATGATCAATCCTTTGTTTGGAATGTTGCAGTTTAGTACTGCTAATTCCAATGGTACTTATAGATTTTCAATTGTTGACTTATCTGTCTATGGCTTTGTTTGGGATTTTGTAGGTTTGATAAATTGTTTGGAGTCCTCACCCAAAGATTTCCTTGGATGCCCGCCAAGTGTTTGACATAATTCCTCTAAATTGCAACACAGCAACAGGCTGCTGAGAATGCCTTTATTAATGACCAAATTTGGTTTTTGACCTTTATCTACCATTATTATCTTTTATAAAAGTTCAGTATTGATCTTTAGTAAATTATACATTGTGCTATTAGTAATTTGGCAACAATTTCAGGATTTCTTGGTGCTTAGAGATTCCTTCTTATAATTGGCTTTATGTAATGTTGCCCTTTGATCATGCTCTCAGGATTCATCTTGCAGTAGAAGCTCAGGATTCTGCAAAGTTATGGGCTTAAAGGATACTACACCTTTATTTTTTGTTGACTTTAATGCAATTCCGACCAGCTTTATGTCTTTGCATTTGAGTCTGCATCTCCTGTCTGCTCTCCATCCCCATCTACTTGTGATACATACAATGTATATGGAGTTGAGGAATAGCACACATTTCCCCATAGAAAAGCATCTATCATGTGTTATTAGTGAGACGGAGCAGCCTTTGATCAGAATTATCCCCATAGCAGAGCAACCATCATACATTAGCTGTGAGAGTCACCAGCCTTTAAGCAAAACTACCCTCGAAGAAGAGCCATCATCATGCGTCAGCTTCAAAATTGACCAGCCTTCAAGCAGGGTTAAAGCGATTCCAAAGGGTAAGTACGCCAAAGGAATTTGTTTTGGCACCTAAATTAGGTACCAGAACTATGTAATTAAGGAGTGGTGTTATTACTCGCAATATCCAAAAGAGAAGGACTTCAATGAGGTCAATGAGACATAGAAATTCTTCAGGGGTTGGATTCCGTAAACCAAATTTGGTCATTAATAAAGGTGTTCCATTGATTCAGATGAAGCCTAATGCAGATAAATTAAGTTCACTTAAAAGGGTACGTGTGTTTTTCTTTAAATTCTGTGTGTTTTTCTTTAAATTCTGCTGCATTTATTTGTGAATGTATATAAGAAGTTAGTTTCAATTCCGCACGTTTGCAGCGGTGAAACAAAAATATTATTTGTGCTTATTTTATTCCAATGACCATTTTCTAGAAATGCAGTTGAATGAAATATGGCACTTTTAACATATTCTCAAATTACTATTCTCAATTATCAATTCTCAGTTCTAATGTTTGTTTTATGATTAACTGCAGGTTGTTTGTTTAGAACCCCTGAACGAACAACTCAAATTCAATGGATGTGTTTGACCTCTCCATAATTGTAAGATGTTCACTCCACATCCTCACTTCAAGGCCTGGAAACGTAGACACATGTTACTATGTTATTTTATTTTTAGTTATTATGTATTCATGGCGTGCTCTAATATAATATGTAAATGGTTTTGTGAGAAACAGTAACACTTTGCAGTACATAGTAAACTATTATGTGGAGTTGGGTGCTTGGAATTTTTTAACTTCGATTTTATTGGGATTGTGTGCTGAGAAATTAACAGTCTTGCAACTAAAAATTATTATGTGTGAGTTACTAATTTGGTTATGGTTCTTCAATTTTGGCTTATGTTTTGATTTGTTTTTTTGTGTCTTTTAAGTAACTATTCTTTAAATATAGTCTTTGCATAAATAAAGTGATAAGGAAAATGATTTAGTTATTTTTATTTGTAGAAATGGCTCAACTACAATGGACCGCTAATTTCTCAATTTGACCTTATTTTCGTACGTTTTTTTTATGAATTCAGTCACAGAATGGGTATACGAAACAACAACGTTGAGTGGAGTTTTAGACTGAAAATGCTTATGGGAGAGAGTCAGACGTTGCTATCCCAATAAAATCGAATTTAAAAGATTATATTTAAAGTTAACTATTCTCAATTATGGCTCAAATGGACTTGGGTTTTACGAGTTGGTTGTACCTGATTTTGCAACTTGAATGGGCGATTTTCAGAGGATTGGTGTCGGGCGAAAGAGACATTTACCTTTTTGTTTCATTCTAATTTTTCTTGGTCTGAATATCTTATTTTATTTTAAATATGAGCTTCTGATGGTTTCTCAGGTACCCTCTCTCAGGAAGTTTCAACTCCCAGGTAAATATCTTTGCTCTTTATATATTTGTAGCGGTTTAAAATTACATTTAAAACGTCATATAGTTAGCATGCGATTTCATTTTTCCGCATCTTTCTCTTTCCATACTGTCTCCCTTTCCATACTGACCCGTGCCAATGGCACGGGCATTTGAGTACTAGTTACAAACAATGCAGAGGCGAATGAAGTAGTATTATTTTTTAAAATATTCATTGGGATGAAGGAAATAATAGTCAATTTTTTTTTTTTTTTGATAAAAAATGTAGTATTATTTTTGGGTTATTCATTTTGAATCGAAGGTAATATTCACTTTCGAAATGAAAAACATCAATTTTTTATAGAAGTACATTTTTTAAAGTATTTATGTGAAATGGAAAAAATAATAATTCCATTTAGTTTTCTTTATTATAATGCATAATTTTTTTTTTGTAATTTAAAGTCAGACGGAGAAGAACGAACTATTGACCATTTGGTAGGTCTGCTTTTCTGTTGATATCTATATCTATATAATATTTTAAGATAAACAAATTATTGTTTAAACTTATTTTATTTTTTGATTTTTTTATGTAGGTAGGAAATGGTTTATGTACTCATTTTACTAAAAGTTTGGTCTCAATTTTTTAAGTCTCCATCTATATATTTAAAATGGGTCATACGTTCATTTTAAGATATACTCCCTCCGTCCCACGTGAATGCAAACTTATTTCCATTTTGGTCCGTCCCACGTGAATGCAAACTATCCAAAATGGAAACAAATTTATTATTTTATATTCACCCTACCCCACCCACTCATTCTCTCTCTTCATTTTTCACCATACAATTTATTCAATCAACCTACTATTAACTCCACTCATTCTCTCTCTTCATTTTCTACCACACATTTTCATTATCTTAATAATATTTCTTAATTATTGTGCCCGAAAAAATGGTTCACAATGACGTGGGACGGAGGGAGTATTGAGTAATAAATATTGTCTCTAAACTTGCTCTTTATACTAATCAATGTTTCATCTGCTTTGCAATTTAAATAATTTTATAGCTCCCTGGCCTTTATCCCAAAATGAGTTATAAAAAATTCAAAAAATTGGACTTTATTTTGAAGAAATCAAAATTTTGCAATGACAAATAATATGTCGTTACATTCAGAGTTAAAAGGTAAATGATTTCAAATATTGATATGTAATGATGATAACACTGACCACTGTGATATTTGTACTAACAATATAGTATTCACGATTTTTTTCCACAATATATAAAAACAACTCGCTTTTCTGTTTTTTTTTTTTTAAAAAATTTCATCTTTTGAGTCTTAGTCACAGTCCGTGCATCGCACGGGTGTTACACTAGTTTGACACTAAAAAAAAACTAATACCTAGATGAATTGAAAGCAGACGAGCGCCAGATAAGGGATTTCCCAAATGTAGAGCCCATTTGTTCGACGCAGTCTATCGTTGTGAGAGAAACGAACAAACCTGATTTTTTTTGACGGGCCATACCTCAATTTGGGATGGTTCGGAGTAGGGCGTTGAGTGAGAAGGAGGAGTTAGCGCAAAAAAAAAAAAAAGATTTTTTAAGCTTAAAAAATGTGTTTTTATGAGATATTGGCTTAATTAAATTTTGATAAAAAATTATTATTCTTATAAATACTACCAATAATTATTTTAAAATTTTATAGAAATAATTATCTTTTATATTTGAATAAAATGTAATTAAATTGATAAAAGAAAATAAAATAAAAATATCAAAATTATTTTAGGACTGAGTAGTAGTTATTTGCTTGCACCCTATGTTTACTAGTTTCATTAATAAATCTCATAATATAATGGTATATTCCCTCCGTCTCACGTTAGTTGAGACTAACTTTTTGGGTACATCAATTAAGGAAAATGAATAAGATAATGAAAATGTGTGGTAGAAAATGAAGAGAGAGAATGAGTGGAGTTAATAGTAGGTTGGTTGAATAAATTGTATGGTGGAAAATGAAGAGAGAGAATGAGTGGGTGTGATAGGGTGAATATAAAATATTAAAATTTTTGCCATTTTGGACAGTCTCAACTAACGTGACACGACCCAAAAGGAAAAGAAGTCTCAACTAACGTGGGGCGGAGGGAGTATATGATTCACAACCATTCTCTTATTATAGCCATAAAATGAATAATACGTATACGCATAATCAAGTCCATTGCATTGCATCCCCCAAACGCTATCTTGATGTAAAACGAAGAAAACAGACATATTAATAGTAAAGGAATCTTTGCACTACTTTTTTGTAATGCTTTCTGTTTCTGTAAAATAAAATTTTTATTTCTCTTGATAATTTTTTTATAATATTAAATTATAAATATGCACAAAAATAAATCGAGACTAAATATCATGTAACATCTATATATATATAAAGGTTGAAGTGCATAGAGCACTTCAACAAGCTCATTTTTCCTCCAAAACATGAATGGTTCTAGAATATTTTTTTGCTTTAAATCAACTAATCAAGAAAATAATAATTTTCTTTAAATTAACCTATTAACCTATTCTCTCTCCTATTAATTAAATGCAAATGAAACATTACTTTTTTTCTCTTACTTTTAGCCACTATACCTAAACTCCTTTCTTCACAAATTTATAAATATCATTGTTTTGCAAACTCTTAATTTTGCAAGTAAAAAATGAAATATGAAAAAACAATAGTAAAAATACATTTAGAAACACATGAAATTTTCCATTTAATGAATTGATATTTTTGAAATGTGTGTAATAGTAATAATTGTTTTTGTAAAGACTTATGTATAACAATGATATTTAGATATTTTTTTTCATTTTTTCTTAAATGAAGAGTGTTTTTAAAACGAAAATAGTTATTGATTATGTTTAGAAATCTGTAATATTATTAAATTAATGTGATGATTAATTTTTGTTGAAAATTTTGTTTGCAAAATTATATTCTCTTAAATTCTTCTTTGTTTTTATTAAAACCTTTTTTCTTTTTCTTCATTAATTTCTTTGAACGAAGTGATTTTTTTTAGCTAATAGTAAAAAATAGGCTTGAAATCTTATTTAGACACTTTTTTTATACAACTTTTGAGTTTATTGGTGATATTTTTTTGTTCATTAAAATTCCAAAAAACAATAAAATAAAAAATTGAGATTTTAGTGTTTTATTGAACATCTTCTTAAAGAGTGATATATAATTAAGTTTCAATGAGTGTTATTTAGATGAACTTTCATAAATTAAAAAAAATGGTAAATACAAAATATAAGAAATGATTTTCAAATTTTGGGATAATTTAATTTGCATTGAAATTTTTAATTCATTCTTTTTTTGGGTTATAAATTTTATATTTATTGCTAAAATAATAAATATGGTGTCATAAATATTTCAAAATATTTTTCTAAAAAAATCTATTTTATATGGGTTTTTCGAAATAAAAACTATAAGATAATTTTTTTAAAAAAAGAAGAAAACTATTACTCCCTCCGTCCCACTTCAAGGTTCCACCTTTCCCTTTTGGTCCGTCCCATTTCAAGGTTTCCTTCCTTAAATGGAAAGTTTTCCATATATTTATACCTTTATCATCTCCATATATTTACAAAAAAAACCATTCATTATACCCTTATAATTTTTTATAAAGTTAACATATTTACAAAAAAATCAATCATTAACTTACTATTTATCCCACTCATTCTCTCTCCTATTAAAAATTTTTAACTTTTACATTCTCTCTCCTATTCCCTACTACACAGTTAACTTTTACATTCTCTCTCCTCAAATTTTCTACCCACTTTAAAAAAATTTCTTAAAAAGCGTGAAATCCACACCAAGGAACCTTGGTGTGGGACGGAGGGAGTATATAATATTGGTTAGAAATACGAAGTATGACTTTATAATAAGATTATATCCAATTTTTTTTTTTAAAAGACGCAAATTAATGAAAAAAAAAGAGTTGTTGATAATATTAATTACTTGAAAATGAGATAACTATTTTTATTTAATGACAGTCATGCAAATCAAATGAGATAGTTATATTAACTATATTATTTAGTTTATGTTATTTATCAAAGTTTTTTTTGGTCGTGCATTTAATGCACGGGTGTTGTACTAGTTATTGTAAATCACATTGTGTCTACTAGTGATTTAACGATTATTTATCATTAATAATGATATCATGATGATATAATCTTTAATAATTCTGATAACCAAATAGAGGACAAAATGGAACAGTAGTATTTTCAAAACCCATAATTCTTAACAAACAGATCGTTAAATTCTCCTTTTTCCTCCATCTTCAAATCAAACCCGATAAAAACCCTCAAAATTTTGGAAAAAACTCATTTTTTCAATGGTTAGGAAAAACGTGTTTATAAGCTATGAACGATGGTTTTTTTGTAATTAACTGACTCTTTTTCAAAAATGTGTGTGGTGGCATCTTCGTAAGTACCGAAGGTTATCGATTGATTATGACAATCGTTAACTCTGATGATGGCATTAGTATCAGTAGCACTAACACTCTTAAACACATGTGTGCTCGCACTTTTGAACTCATGTGATGGCGCTCATCAAAAAGCATGTCTCTCACTCAATAACAATATTTACAAAATCTTTAAAGGCCCATTTGAGGTCGTAAATGAAGTCTTTTAGGGTTTATAAACCCTATATCTTGGGATGAAGGCCAGTGTCTTTAGTAGGTGCCAAAATTTCCTTCGATTTGATATGTTTTGTGTTTCGTGATTCATCCCGAGTCAAAAGTTATGCTATTTTTTGCGCACTCGCCCAATAACACATACACTGTTACTAGTAAAATACATACACCGTAACTCCTTGCATCTAATGATGGCTATACTGGTTTAATGCCAATATCTTTGTTTTTAGTGTCAGATACATGTGTTGGCACTCTTCAATATCTTTCCAACGATATATTGCACGTCTAAATCAAAGTTCGTACGAAGAAGTTATGGCTTTGGAAGTTTGACTACAAAGGTACAAATCAGCGATGCACAAGGGGAGACACACCATCCACGGTACTGCGGGCGCACCCAATTCCTGAAACAATTACCAACTTACTGCTATAGGGAGCGGTCGCACCCCCTAGGTAAGGCAGCCACTCCCCTGTCGATTCAGCAACTTCAGTTTTTCAATTTCGCATGGGATTCAGCGATTATTTTCTAATTTTTGACACCTTCTCTCCCTGATATAAATAGAAGAACTCCAACCACTTTTAGGGCTATCTTTTATTGTATCTTTAGTGAATGAACTCTTAAGTGAGATTGAATCCATTTATCGTTGGCATATCATAGAATGAAGGTATTTGTGAAATTCAATTCGTGAATCCCTCGTTTAATCTGATTAATATTTTGTTTTTAATTGTTTTCTTAGTTTAATCTTTGTTTCTTGCAATACGTATAGTAGTAAACAACCAAATCAACCCCCCCTCCTTGTTACTTTTCACTGATTTAAATCAACTTGTTTCTTACCAACTCTTTGTGGATCGACCCTTGCTTGTGCATATTTTTACATGGATAACTAGTTCACTTGGTAGTTATTTTTATTACAAGAGGGATAAATCCTCTATCAAGTGTTTGATGCAGTTTCCAGAAACTTGTTGTGCGTAAACAGGTTAGTTTAAGTAGTGAATGCTTGGTCGCCATACTTTGAATCCAATATTGAAGTCATTGAACGACAACATTGATAGGTTGAATAGAAATAGAAAGCTTGAACCTCTAGTGGAAGAGATGTCGGCACTACTCGCTACAACCATGTTGGACTTCTATCGTCCTGAAGTAGATGCTTCTATATCTTGTATTGTGTTGCCTGAGGAGGCTAAAAAGTTTGAAGTCAAGGGTCAATATTTTAATATGTTACCCTGTTATCAAGGCTTACCCTCTGATTACTCTTGAACACTCCTATGTGAATATTTGATGATTATGGCACACTTCCTTTCTAAAACAGGTATAACTGATGAGCATATAAGATTAAAATGCTTCCCCTACATTCTGAAATAGACGGCAAAGACTTGGTTTATGATGTTAATTCTAGGATCATTAGTACATGGGATAAATTGCATGAAGTGTTTTTACATAAATATAACCCACATCCCATGTTAGCTACTATAAGGCAAAAGATAATTGGCTTTGTACAAGAGTGAAATTACCCGATCCAGATGCGGACGGCATCTCGCGTTTTCAAAAGTGTGTAGAGTCGCCACACCATTTTGATTATGTCCAAAACATTGAGAAAAGGCTTTTTTTGTTGTGTGATGAGATTTTGAGTTCGGGGGTCAGGTTACGCCTCGGGAAGAGATATTTTGAGCTCACCCGAGTCGCCTCATTTTCATGAGTCTTTCTGTACCCTTCTTTCTTTAAAAGTTGTGTGTGTGTGTGTGTGTTTTTAAAAATGTATTTGAAAATAATGTCTACATTGCAAATGATGTATTTAAACAAAAATATTTAAAGACTTGAAATTAAAGCAGTTAAATGAGATTCGGAAGGAGATCTTACCAATGTTGGTTCGTGTTTGTCTTCCTCGGTGGAATGTGTTTGGTTGAGAGTGTTTAAAGAGGAGAGAGATTTTGCCCTCACTAATGGCAAAATCTCCCCTAATTAACTCTCGGTATCACACTCAGGGGATCTAAAGAGGAGAGAAATTATGTACTCGCTCGGGCAGAACCTCTCCTAATTAGCACTCGTTCACACTCGTTTGGACTCGCGAGTTTGGACCGGTTTGAGCCGTTTAGGTGTTTAGAGTTTGGTTGGGGATTAATAGGGTTTGTGGGACGTTGGGAGGTCGATCGGGATGGATCGGGATTGCCTTGGGAAGGCTCGGAGCGCCTTGGGATGGCTCGGGAGGCCTCGAGAAGGACCGAAAGGGGCCGGAATGGCTTGGGAAGGCTGAAGAAGCTTGTAGGAAGATGTGAGAGAAGAGAGGTGTGATTGAAATGAGCTGGGGTGGCCTGTATTTATAGGCCTAGAAAATTTGCAAAGATGTCCGTACGGACACTTCTTCAATCAGAAAATATTTTTGTTTTCCTGGATTTGAGGAAATATTGGGGATTTTTGGAGTGTTAACAAACATGTCCGTACAGACACATCTCGCTTTTACACATCTTTCCTTACGGACTCGGATGGAGAGCGGTCCTTGAGCACCAGATCGCCTTCCCTGATGTATCAGGATTTGACTTTTTTGTCGAAAGCACTAGCCATTCGGCTTTGGTAGGCTCAAATGTGTTACATGGCCTTTAGTCGGTGTTCGTCTAGTAGGGCCAATTCGTCGTGCCGACTTCGGAGCCATTCCACTTCATTAATTTCATTTTCCAATAGCACTCTGAGTGATGGGATTTCCAACTAAATAGGCAGTATTGCTTCCATTCCATAGGTCAGTGCGAATGGGGCTTCTCCCGTGGCGGTCCTGACTGATGTTCGATAGCCCCAAAGTGCCAGATGCATCTTCTCAGCCCAATCTTGTCCTCGTATGGTCATTTTTCTGAAGATCCTTTCGAGGATTTTGTTTGCTGCTTCCACTGCGCCATTAGTTTGCGACCTGTAAGGAGAGGACTTATGGCGCGTGATCTTGAATTCGGCCAATAGTCTGTTGCAGTCTCCTTTGAAGTGAGATCCGTTGTATGATATGACCTTGTTTGGGATGCCGTATCGACATATGATGTTTTCTTTGAAGAACTGTGCGACCTTTTTGGACGTCAACACCTTGTAGGATTTGGCTTTCACCCATTTTATGAAGTAGTCAATGGCTACCAAGACGAACTCGTGGCCGTTGCTGCCGGGTGGGGCGATTTTCCCAATGACGTCAATTCCCCGAGTAGCGAAAGGCCAGGGAGTGGTCATGCAAAGATGGTTAAGGTTGGAGAATCGCTGGCACTTGTCGCAGCTTCGAACAAAGTGGATGCAGTCTGCTTCCATGGAGATCCAGTAGTAGCCCATTCGAAGAATGATCTACATCAGGGATCTGGCATTCATGTGGGGTACACAAGCCCTATTGTGGACTTCGTTCATGAGTTCAATTGCCTTTTCCTTGCTGATGCAGCGGAGGAGCGGTCCTTGGTAGCGCTTCTTGTATAGCATATCCCCAAGGATGACAAAGTGAGAGGCAAGGCGTTTTAGGGCCACAATGCTCTTGACTTTGATTCCTTCTTTGTATTTGCCTTCGTCATTTATGAAAGAGGTTTCCCTGATTTTGAGGTACTGGTAAATTTAGTTGTACCACGGCTCGTTGATCGGCTTGGGTTCTGTCTCGATTTCACAGAAGTAAGCAGGAATTTCCTTCCTTCCTAACTTGAATGGCTTTACCGACTTCCCTTCGGGGATCTCTACGAGTGAATCCAAGGTGGCTAGGGTGTCTGCAAACCGATTCTGGTCTCTTGGTAAGTAGTGAAAGGTGACCTCTTTGAATTGTACGATAAGGTCTTCCATGCAGGCATGGTATTTTTGCAAACTCGGGTCCATCATTTTCCATTTGTTGGAAACTTGATTGATGATCAAGGCTGAGTCCCGTAGACTTATAACTCTTGGACGTTCCTTTCGAGGGCATCTTCTAGACCGGCAGCGCATGCTTCGTATTTGGCGGCATTGTTGGTCACCTCAAAGTTTAGCTTTATGCCGATTGGGGTGTGCTCGTCTTTTGGGTCTACCAAGAGCATTCCAATGCCATTTCCCATTTTGTTGGCTGCTCCATCGAAGAAAATCTGCCATCAATTTTTGCCTTCAAGTGTGAAGATTCCTTCTTCCGAAAATTGTGGTTTGGGACATTTGGCTTTGTCGGTTGGGAAGTCGACCAATTGTTCAGCCATTACTCGTCCCTTGATTGACTTCTGAGTTATGTACTTGATGTCGAACTCTGTCAGGAAGAAGGACCACTTGGCTAGTCTCATTGACTGTGATGGTTTGTCGAAGAGATATTTGACCAGATCCATCTTGGAGACCAAGTGTAATGTGTGCAATTGCATGTCGTGTCGCAATTTTTCGACGACCCATACTAGAGCTGCGCAGGTTTTCTCTGAGGCTGAGTAGTTGAGCTCGCTGCCTTGGAACTTTCGGCCCACGAAGTAGATGGCGTTCTAAATTTTGACTCTTTCTTTTCTTGGCCTAGCATGTCTCCAACTGCGGTGTCGGTCACAGTCAGGTAAAGTAAGAGTAGCTTTTCTTCATGGGGAGGACAGAGGATCGGAGGACTCACAAGGTACGCCTTTATTTTCTCGAAGGTGTCTTGACATTTCGGGTTCCATTCGATGTCCGCATTCTTTTTCATTAGAAGAAAGATTTTTCATTAGCCGAAAGATTGGCTGGCACATGGAAGTTAGCTGATTCACGAAGCGGTTGATGTATTGTAGGCAGCCCATGAAGCTTTTTACTTCCGTTTGGGTTTGCGGTGGTCTCATCTCGATTATGGTCTTGATCTTTTGGGGATCGACTTCGATGCCTTATTCTGTGACCATGTATCCCAAGACTTTGCCTCGGATTACTCCGAATGTGCATTTGGCAGGGTTCAACCTCATTGAATGTTTACGGAGGCAATCAAAGAATTTCCTCAAGTCGATGAGGTGTTGTCCATCCGATCCTTTTGAGTGGATGATCATGTCGTTGACGTACACCTCGATCTCTTTGTGGATCATTTCGTGGAAAAGTGATGTCGCTGCCCGTTGGTAGGTAGCCACAGCTTTCTTTAGTCTGAATGGCATTACCGCCTAACAGTAAGTTCCCCGTGGGGTGATGAATACAGTTTTCTCTTGATCTTCTTCGGCTATCTTGATCTGATTATAGCCGGCGAAACCATCCATGAAGGACTTGACTTTGAAATTGGCCGTAGTATCGACCAGCATGTCTATGTTCGGTAGCGGAAAGTCTCCCTTTGGACTTGCTTTGTTGAGGTCCCGAAAATCTACGCAGCAGCGCACCTTCCCATTGGCCTTGGTAACCGTGACTATGTTGGAGAGTCAAGTTGGGTATTCAATCACCCTTATGAAGCCGACGCGAAGCATCTTCTCGATCTCTTCCTTGACTTATAAGGACCATTCTGGCTTGATCCGGCGCAGTTTTTTCTTGACGGGCTTAGCCTCGGGATTCAAGGGAATCCGATGTTCTACTATGGCGGGATCTAGGCCGGGCATGTCTTGGTAGGACCAAGCGAACACGTCCACGAATTCTTTGAGCAGTGCAGTCAATGCTTCTGGCTTGGTGCCGGTGAAGAAACTTTCGATTTGCGTCCCTTTAGGCTCTTCAGCAGTTCCCAAATTCACTTTGGTTAAGACCTCCTCAGCAGCTTGGGCCCGATTTTCCTCTCCTTTGACAACATGCATCTTTATCAAGTGAATCATTATTAACTGTTTTTGATTTTTTATTTAATTTATCATTTGTTAAAGATGCAATGAGGGGATACCCAGAAAGGTCAAATCTTTCATTTAAAGCGTAGGGGAATACATTGTTGGCTATGGACTCGTAATCATCCGGTGTAAGTCCATCAGATGACACGAGAGACTCGAATTTGAATACAACAGACTCGAAGCTAGACTCTAGGATACGAGGGGTTAGACCAAGCTTTGGGATCGTTTCCTCCTTGCTGGGTGCAGGTCCGAAGAAGGTGGTAATGGTTCTGGTAGCCACTCTTTAATTGATACCATCCCAGGGGGTAGGCTTGCCTTTGATTCGACTTCAAACCAAACTGAAGTGGTATGAGGCTGTTCATTTGAAGGTGTCCCTCCATTGGTGCTACTACCAGATCCCGAGGGCTTTTGCTGATGGAGCTCATGGACAGCTTCCTCTAGGATGGTGAGGCACTCGCTTCTTTGGAGTTTATTCTTGCTGACGTTGATTATCTTTAGAGACTATGCTCCCACGGCTAAGGTCTTTGCTTGGATGACATTCACGATATTTGCATCATGGAGGCATGCTATTTTCCCTTCCCTGACTAGGCTCCGAAGGATGTTGCACCATCTCTCTTCCAAGTCGAGCACCATGACGTTGAATTGGACTATGCTGTTGTAGCCGTCTTCATGAGATCTGAGTGTGTCGATGTGGGGGATGACAAATTATAAGGTATTAGTGGTAGTGTAAGTACCCAAATCCGGATCGTCAAAATTCGTCAGAAAGTTAACCGAAATCCGTTAACTGGCCCGCTCCAGGTTAACCGAAACTCGTTAAACTCCCCGTTGCCATGCCAACGAGACGTCCCGGGACTGCCCCGTGCTTCCCGACGTCGAAACGTACTTAACACACGTCATCGCACGTGAAAGTATGACTTTCCCTGAAAAACGCACTTTCCGGCACTTTCCGGGGGCGTTTCGGACATTTTCCGGACTGTTATTTTAAAAAACGGACAAAACCGGGACCGGGGAACGAACTCCCATACCTTTGGTGAGTCATGGGACACGTGGCAGCCATGCCACAGCCCTCCCGTCACCCTTCAATCACAAATCAAGCTGAAAAGACCAAAATACCCCTGGATTTCAGTCAAAGTCCGGCCGGACTCCCTGTGCAAATTTTCTGAAATTGCCAGCAAGCCCCTCAAAATTCCAAAATACCAAAAAACCATGGAAAACAGTCTAAGTCTGTCCGGACTCTTACTGCATTTTTCACCTATAAATAGAAGTTGCTGTCAAAGCCAAAAGGAGGAAGATTTTACTCCAAAAAATCACATACCCCACGGCCCAAACTGATTTTCACCCCTTCCGAGCTCCCGTTTTGTCTCGATTCGCGTGAAACTTCCGTATTTCGATCAAATACGCCCCTCACCACTCCGAAACACCATTTCAAACTACTTTCCGTGTCCCGTACACACCCCACGATCCAAAGGAGTCGACCCTAGCCATAGGTATAACTCCCTCTCTCTAAATCTCTCGTTTCGTCTCGGTTTACGCGCCAGTCGCTACAACCGTTTCGAACAACGTTATTGAAATGTAGACGCCTCCGTCTAACGGGGTCCGATACGTTTTAGCCCCTCGATCCTCTTCTCTTCCCGTAAGAGAAGTAATCACGGGTTAAAACGGCGTTCCGACCCCGTTCCGTTTACTTTTTATGTCATTTACCATTCCGGATCGATTGATCCGTCGATCGATCGTCACTTACTTTCTGTCATTTACAATTCCGAGCCGTTTTGGCTCGTTGATCGTCATTTACAATTCCGAGCCGTTTTGGCTCGTTGATCGTCATTTACAATTCCGGATCGTTTGATTCCGTTGATCTTGCTTTAAATCTTTGTCATTTACAAAGTCCGACCCGTTTGGATCGTGATAGTATTTACTTTTCAAAGTCAGTCGCAACCCGATTCGTTGATTGCATGTCATTTAATACGCGTTTTTTCCGTAAAAATCGTTAACAATGTAATGCCCGATTCAAAACCGGAGTTCGTCCTTCGAACTCTCTTTCAAAACGCGCAAAATGACGTTTGGCCTCCAAACGCTCATCTTCAAACTAAAAGCCGCCATTTGACACATAAAATCATTTAATACGCGTTTTTCCCGTAAAAATCGTTAACAATGACTCGCCCGATTCAAAACCGGAGTTCGTCCTTCGAACTCTCTTTCAAAAGATCAAAATCGACGTTTGCCACGCAAACGCTCATTTCAAACTCAAAACCGACGTTTGTCATTCAAACGCTCGTCTTTTCAAACAAAGTCACCTAATCAACGTTTGACATTCAAACCAAGATTAAGCTTGTCATTAAAGCCCCCATTTCAAAACACACACACACACACACGTTTTCGAGAAAGGTAAAAAGACTCGTCATACGAGGCATTTCGGGTGATCTCGTAATACTCTTCCCGAAACGTAACGTGACCTCCGAACCTAACAATCTCTGGTACTCAAAGCTTTTTACTCGTTTTTGCTACCAATAAAAATGATCCCCTGTTTTCAAAGCTTTTTACTCGTTTTTGCTACCAATAAAAATGATCTCCTGTTTTCAAAGCCTTTTCCTAAGTTTTTGCTACCAATAAAAACGACACCATTTTCACAATAGCCGTTTCTCAACGTTTGGGCTCAAAATACAAAAAACCGCGTGGCGACTCCTCATTTTCCTTCCCATGAAGCGAGGTCTCAGACACCAACCCTCCGCGAAAGACAACCGCCTTCGCTCGCGCGAATCCGGGTAATTTCAGTTGGCGACTCTGCTGGGGATTAGTGATACTTTTTTCAAAACTACCGTTGTTTTCTAAAAAGCCTTCCGTGGGTCAAACTTTCGTTTACCCTTCCTCGTTTTCGTGTGTGTGTGTTCCTTTAAACCTCGAACGGTTTTTTTTCAAAAGGCATTACATTGTCAACTTTTCAAAATCATACCATGTTGTGCATCCCCATTCATGTTTGATTTTCATTGCTGTCTTTTGAACTGGCATCATAATGCTTTAAGACACATTACGAAAAATCTCTGTTTTACTCGGAAAAAGGAATTTTAGTGACCGCACACTACGCGCACTTCTTTGCCTCGGAACACCGCACTTCACGTGCACTTGCGCCTCGGTACACTTTGCACACTACAACCGTAACCGGGATGGCCTTATCGGTTGCACCTCGATTGGCACCGAGATGCCTTTCGGGCGCGCGGGGTCGTCCCAAACATCCCATCCTAGCCCGTGTAAGCCATGCACTCTTTGTGTCACACTTTGTCCAAGACCCGGTTGGTTTTGGCTTAGCTCGTGTCATAAAGCCTAAGTGTATGTTTTACGCCGGGCCCCGCCCCGAGTCAAGCTCGAGAGGTTGAGACCGAAGGTCGTTCCCGACCCGAAGTCTCGAGCTCTTCAGCCTTGACTTTGACGCGGAGCTCTGTCGAAAAATATACCCGAAGGTTCAATGTGACGCCGTGTCACCAAACCCTCACTGTATCCACCGTGCCAGCCACAACTTGGCCAACGCCAAAAGCTAAGGTCCCTCGCGCAAGTGAGTCAGGAGAGGTCATGCCGAAATTTTGGCACGATCCCCACCTTAACTTAAGGACGTTGACTTCGACTGTGGCCCGTGCGTCACATACGTTGAAAGTTTGCGTGATCAGCTAGCCTTAAGTTCACTTTTTCCTTTGTCGGTGGAACTCGCTTGCCTTATAGGACCTCGCTCGGGATAGTCCATCCCGAGAAAGATGATCTACAATGGAAACGAGGGGCTTATAAGCGTAGTGACGAGATCCGGCGATTAGAGCTCTAGGATTAGTTGCGAAAAAGAAGACCCGCTCTTTTCCAACCGATTAGGACTCTGAGAAAACGCGCTTTAAGTAAACATTAATCGGTAACTGCACATTGCACAAGCCCGAAACCTTGATCCAAATCCTCCCTTTCCGAAGCCTAAACCCTTCCTTTCGTTCCCTGCAGCGAGCAGAAAGTGGTTCAGATTTCCGGGTCGGCGCCTTGCCGGGATCACCGATTACGGCGGCGTCGAGACGGTTCTTCGGTTCCCTCGGTTCCCTCGGCCCGAGAATTTCCGACATGTCTAGCTCACCGAGAAATCGTGACGGGGAAGGACCCCGCCACCGGCAACGAGATATGACTTTGGAAGAAGCCATCAGGGCTTGTGAGGTTCACGAGGCGAGAAAGAAGATCGGCGAGAATTTCGTGGTACGGCTTACGAATGAGCGTGGTATAGCGGCTATCCCCGGTCGAGACGGTACTTTCGTCTGGTCGAGGATGACGATTCCCGAAACCAGTTCACCAAACCTTCAACCAGGTTCCTCCCCGCCAACTTACGGGATGACTTCTAACCAAGGAAAGCAGTAGGCCTAGGCTTCACATTGCCACCTCCCGGGGCAACCTGTCATATTTGGCCGAGCCGGTGCTACTCCTATCACTCAATACCACCGGCGCACCGCTGGACCATCTCGAACAGATGCAAATATCCTTCAATACCCTCCGGGTTCACCCGGGTGCCTATACACGAATCCCAAACAACGGGGACAAACCCCGATACGGTTCGAAAAGGCCCCGTATATCCACATATATCAAGCCTTCCACCTCCAATCACTACCGCTCACGTGGTAGCACCGGCGCAGAGCCTCACAGGTCCCGGCTGGACCCGACCTTGGCATGGATGGTCGAACGGATGAAAGACACAGAAAGCCACCATGAGCGGCTCAAGCGAGGAAACGCTCGAGTCCGCGGATCAGGGAATGGTCACGCCTCTCCCTGCCAAGTTCGGAATGCGGAGATGGACCGATTCGACGGAACCGAATGTCCTCAAACGCACGTCGACACCTACGTTCTCGGCATGAGAGCGAAAGGAGCAACCCTCCGGCAAATGGCCGACCACTTCCGGCATACGCTCGAGAGTTCGGCGTTACGATGGTTTCGAGGTCAAGCACTGCGGATCGCCACACACTTTGGGATCGGATTAGTAACATCTTCTGGGCAGTACCGATCCAACTTAGAGTGGGAAACAAGTCGTGAGGACTTAATCACCTGACGACGGACGAAAGCGTCGGAGAATTCTACAAAAGGTGGGTGGAAACTCTCCGAGATCATGGAGCCCCTCTCGAGGATGAGCAGATGCGGATCTTGAAGTCATGCTTAAGACCGTCCATCGAACTCTCATCGGTCACCATTTCTTCCCGAGATCTCGGGCCATGGTAAATGCCGGCTCACGGTTCGAGAAGGATCTCAAGGAGAAGTTGGCTCTTGCACGGCCATACGAGATACCGCTCGGCGGTTGCATTCAATCCCGCACCGGCCCCGGCAAAGGAAAGATACGTGCATCAACTACATCCATCGGGGACAGCGGTCGGGCAACGAAACCCGAGTCCCACAAAGCAACAACTCCACCTCGAAGCGGTCTACCGTGCACTTCGACAAGTTGGATATGCCAGCGAGCAAGATCTTTGGAAGGGTTAATCAAGGAAGGTCTCCTTAAACCCGTTGCCAATTACAAACCCAAGAATCCCGTAGTCAACGGCGACAAGAGCAAGTCTTGCGCCTTCCATCGATATCACGGCCATACCACCGACAAGCTGCGTGGGGTTACGATACGAAATCCGAACTTGATAGAAGAAGGCAAATTGGAGCGCCCCGTGGGCGATCTGATCGGAAACCCTTTTAGAACAATAACGGCGTGAATTCCATTGAGTGGGTGCCCAAGAAGATTGCCACATAACCGGTTTCTCCGCCTCTTAGGTCGGGTCCTCATCAAATGTCCACATCGGCTACGATGTTTGTGGTGCTCACTTTGCTGGAGTACGAGTCCCGAGATACGGTCAGGAGCAATCCTCCGAAAAACGAAGAAGAAGTCCTCTCAACGGCAGGCGAGAGAAAGATACGAAGGCTGGAGACACCGGTGTGGGTACACTCGGAGAGCCTTAGGGAGGTTCGACTACTACGTGCTTGTACTCCGGCCAGTCCTCTCTTCCTCCCGGGCCATGCGGCTTTAGAGCAAGCGGGGGTGGGAAAGCGAAAAGTCTGGCGACAATAGAGCTCGAGACCTTGGGACAGGAATACTTCGGATCTTGGTAATCTTGCGCCGATCGAAGCATAACCCCGCGGGATCGGCCAAGATTCAACTTGTCCGGCTTAGAGCCCGGACCAGGCAAAGGAAGATCAAAGTCGGCTTGGCACTCGCACTCGATCAACGTGCTAACCAAGGGCGGCAGCACCACAAACAACCTCAACACAATCCGAGGCTCCGGCCAAAGGCTTTACCTCGCAAGAGGAAGACGGGGAAACGGATGGGTGGATGACTCTCCTTCTCGGATAGAGATCGGATCTACGATTCCCGGCGTATGGCGGTATGATCACTTTACGTGACGAAGACTTACCGAGAGATGCCTCGGGGCACAACGAAGCTCATGACATCACTCTCAAGCTCAACACCATAACACTCCACTGGAGTATTGGTAGACAACGGGTCAGTGTTAATGTTCTCCCTCTCGGCATGATGCGAGCCCTCCGCATCAACGAAAGCCACGATTCCGTCGGCTCGGACTATCGAGGCCTACGACGGCACGTCTCGTCCCATCACGGGGACGGTGACTCTGGAACTGCAGTTCGAAACCCAAATGGTGCCGGCAAAATTCCACGTGATGGACATTCCATCCGAATTCACGGCTCTGTTAGGACGCCCTTGGCTGCATCACATGAAAGCCATAGCTTCCACTCTCCATCGGTGCGTTAAGTTCATTAACCGGCGGGGAGATCTTGAAGTCATCAGGGGACGGTTTCCTCATAGGAAACGAAGCGAGACGATGGAAGCGTGCCGCACCCGGGCAGGGGTTACCTCCTTCGAATCAACGAGGGACTACGGGGCAAATCTCATCGAGAATCCCTCGAGTTCGGAGATGCTAACTATGTAAACGTACTCGAGCGAGGCGGACCACAGCGGATCCGATACATCAAGTTCAGCTGTCGTTTCCAACATTTGGAGCGGATTGGAAAGAAACCACGAACATCGCCGTGATGCGGGCACATAAACCCCGTCTCCAATCGGAGATTCGTCGGCATTCTTCAAACCAACTCTCGGCCCCGCAGTGAAGAGATCTTCGGGATAAACGTCAACAAGCACCGTCATTCTCGGGATGAATGCATGGAAGTCGTATGGGATGTCCTCCACGAGGAACTACCTGCTGCACCCCTCTTCTCCAATGAAGGGCATGATGTTTTTCTAGCGGCTCCGGCCAACGCACCCGGACGCGATACGTCCCTACGTTTGGGTTGAGCCGTCGGATGACGACGAATCGGGACTCTCGGAGTCGAGGATGCGGCGGACCGCGGGCGGACCTCTGCATTCACATGCTCGGTTTCGAGGACGGCACCCGTTCGATCGGGTCACCTATGACGAGGCTCGAATACCATGGAAATTGTCAAGCTCAGCGTCCGGTACGAGGCGGCTATCAGACAATTGGAAGCAAGCTGGTTCACACGACAAAGAATCCCTCGATCAAGTGGCCGACGATGACTTCGTCAACATCATCTATTCCGGGTATCTGATGATGCCAAGGATCCGGTCCTTATCGTCGAGATTACGCAATGCCAAAGTCACCCTCGGCATTGCTGCTCATGGTAAATGAGGCCACTGGCCAGCGAGCTCGAGCTCATCATTACTTCGAGTACCGGCCCGGTGGCAACCGGCCCGTGCCGTCGGTCAAGCTTATACCCTCAAGCGCCGCGAGGCGAGGGCAACGGCGAAGGAGACCAAGCTCCTCACCTGTCACGAGTCGAGATCAACCTCGGGAACGCTTCGCGGCCACCCGAAAACATACGTGAAGGTCTTCCCCGCAAGGCGGAGTCGGCTTCCGGCGTTGGAAACGACCACCTCGGCATCAACATGCTCCGGTTCGATTCTGCTCCCGGTCGTCACGGCCCGGATTCGAGACATCACGCCGGTGGGCGCTAGCTCTGATAGACTTGGCGATCGAGCGAGATCACGAGACTGTCAACATTGCAGAATTCAACACCCCCGTGGGGTCAATCAAGCAGATATGGGCAAATTTCTTGGTAATCGAGATCAAGGAAGGCCGCATGGAATGTCCCGGCCCGACTTCCTTCGTTAACGTAATCCAAGTGTTTCCGCCATTCGGCGATTTGAATGTGATCACGATTCTGGACACTAGTCAGACGGCGCTCACCTACGGAGACTGTTTAGCTCTCACAAGGAAAGCCCTCATGGAACTAGCCGCTCAAGAAAGCCGTCTCGGGACGAAAACCAAGCTCAAGGCCGACGGGGACCGAGCCCTTAGAGTGTCACGGGCGGCTTCGGACGAAAGCTAGAGGCCACTCTAGACCAGTTCGACCTCAGGGGTTTTGCTCACGGCAACTTCCTCGACTACTGTCTGTTCTCATCCACCCCCTACGCCACACGAGGGTGGTCAACGGTCCCGATGACCTAGGAGATGGAACGACACGGCGAACGAATCCCGGCGCTTACCTCCCGAGGAAAGCAAGTTCTCTGTGAAAGCGACGACGAAGACGATGAAACCATTCTCTTCCAAGCCGGGCATGAAGTCAACAAAACCGGACTCCCGAGGGTCTGGGAGGATGGGAACGGATCATTTCCGCACTCAAATTGAAAGGCCAACTTAGAGAGGAAGGTCTATTTAAAAACAAGAGGAGGATGGAGATTCGTCTCGAGCAACTACTCGGGAAATTCCACGAGGACCGCGGCATTCGTTTACGAAACGATCAGCTGGGACGGCAACCGATCACATGGGCGAGATGTTCGGGAAGCCGTGTACTCACCTTCGACATACCGCCACTCGAGATAAAACGAGAGGAGAAAACTCTCCCCGATGGAAGTTTACCTAGGCGCCGCACGCGGTAAAGAAGCGGCTATTCTCACGTGGGACGAAACGCGAGGCGCTAACTCTCGACGCGAGCTCGGCTGCAAGGAAGTTGATGCAGGTCGAGAGTGGAGGAAAGCGGCAAACCATGAATATCGCCGGACCCAACTCGAGAATGCCTTGAGTATGCTCGGCAAGAAGGAAAGGAACGCGATATACCGTGAAGAGATCAAGGAGACCGTTCGCTTGAGCCGAGAACTCTCCAACCTCCCAGGAGGGTCGGCCACGGTTGATTCGATTCGAGGCCAGCATTTGTGCAGCGACGTTCGAGCAGTGCGGCAATCCGTAAACTACCTCCTCGCGAGAGGCACCTAAGCCGGTATCACAGGATAGAATCCGTCAAGCTGCCGAAGCTCAGGAATACATCTACGATCAATGAGTTGAGGAAGACATATGGCCCTATGCTACGAGGAATCCTCCTCTAACTATGGCTCAACTCGGAGCGGCTGTTCGAAGGGACCAAACGATGTCGGCGTTCTAACCCGATCGGGTCAAATCCATGCATTACCACCTAAGGCCACCAAAAAGCCGACGGGCAGGCTATGACCCGGTGCGCAGAAGACGCAAGTTCCATGAAAGAGGACCCGATCCTCGCTCGGCTCAAGCGAGACTCGGGCGAACATTTCCCTTTGGTCTCTGCTCACCTCTTCATATCCTCACAAGCTCAAGCTAGAGGAAAGCAGCCCGTACCATGGTCCCCGTGGGCCTTGACCCCGAACGAAGTCATTCGGATGATCGGCAACATCCACTATGGCAACATTATCACCTTCACGAGATTTGGACCTTCCAAAATTTGGGGCGATCACAATGAGCCACTCTACATCACGATCCAGTGGACGGCGTCGCCTTCCGCGTGTTGGTAGACGGAGGTTCGGAATGAATGTCTTGCCCGCCAAGATGATGGACACCTTGACATCGAAGCCCCGATCTGAAGCCTTCGGTCCACCTTTGTCGAGGCCTATGACTCTACTTCCCGTCTTGTTCTCGGGGTTGCTACTCTTAATATTTGGTTCGGCAAGCGGATGATTCCCACGAATTTCAAGTGTTGGACATTCCAATCACTTTCACGGCCATCTGGGGCGTCCACAGCTGCATCAAATCAATGGCGTGGCATCCACCCTTCATCGGTGCCTCAAGTTCATGCAAGGCAGAGCTAACCACGGTCTACGGCGACGGCGTCACCGCAGGGGACCCGGCACCAACGACATTCCGGTGTTAGAAATCAAGCATAGTGACGATATGGCATTAAGCTGGATTCACTCTGGAGACCTCCAAAATCCAAATATGCAACGTGGACCTTCCAGCTGTCTCACGACAAGATTCCTCTGCCATGAAGATGATGAAACTCATGAACTTCATCCCGGGGCGGGGCTCGGCAAAAGGTTACAAGGCCAACACCAAGTCATTGAAGTCGAGGACCACACCACGGTCCGGGGGCTTGGCTACGTGCCAGCACGGGCGACATCGGAAGAGAACAAAGGCTCGCCCGCACAGCGGCGGCCGCAAAGGGAACCTCAGACGGCACACCCAACCTCCGACCTTACGGTTTCGACCTTGCTCATTACTTCACCAAGGCAGAAGCGGCGAAGCGAGGGACCGACGGGAGCGAAACCGAGCGGGCGGGGACCAGAGGAACCGGGCGAAGGCGAGGGACCGGCGGAGCGGCGACAACAGCGGGCGGGGGCCGACGGTGGAGCTGATGAAGATGAGAAAGAAGCGGGGATAGTCGGCATCGAGACTACGAAAGGATGGAACGGCTAGCACGGGACCTCAGCGTTTGAGAGGACTTAAAGCTAATCCGATAAGGAGCATTCCTCGACATCACGGCTCTACTGGACCAAGCGCCACCACGAGTCCGGCCACGAGTACACATTGAGGAATCCCGGATGCGGAAGAGCAACTCAAGGTACTCTTCACGGGAAACGGCTGTTCGGATCAGCAGAGGCCACATTCGAGACAGTAACTCCAAAGCGAAGGAACCGAATTCATAGAAGACGCTCTCGGTGGACCGGCTCTGAGAGTCTTTTTGAAGAAGTCATGGAGGTGCCAAACTGATTGACACAGGCTCAGAAAGCATGATTGCCATGGTTGGGACAGCGAAGCCAAGCCTCTCGATCCCGAACCCTCATCAAGCATCCAGCAATGCCGAAGAATTGGGTAACCTTCACCGGACGAGGGCAAGCCGGGCGAGAAATGGAAGACAAGATGGGCTGCGCCCACATCTCCCTAAACCCGGTCTCAAACCCTGCGAGTCGAGTCCTTGTCGAGTCCGGTCCTACGAGTCATCCAATGGCCTTACGCAGGAGGACCATGATAATGTAGCCAACCATGTATTTCCGTTCTTGCTTAATGAAAAGTCGACCTTTCGGAGTATCCCCTCATTGCCACTTTAACAGCGATAAGTTAACAAACAACTTAAAAGACGTTAATAATTCAATTGATAAAGAAGCGAGACACATTAAATGAACAATACATTAGAGAAGTTCTCGAGCGTGTAGTTGACGAAGAGGACAACCGGGCCCAAGCTTAGAAGAGGTTATGACCAAAGTGAACACAGGGTCGGTGCAAGAGCCTAAAGAGACGCAAGTGGGCGGTTTCTTCGCCGATGCGAGAAAAGAAGCCACGATAAGCCTCCTCAGGGAGTATGTTGACGTGTTCGCTGGTCATACCGGGACATGCCGAGGACTCGATCCCTCGATCGTAGAGCACGAGAATTCCCTGGATCCCGAATCCAAGCACATCAAACGGAAGGCTGCGCAAGATCAAGCGAGTGGTCCTTGCAAGTTAAAGAAGAAATTGAGAAAATGCTCGAGTTGGTTTCATCGAGTGATTGAGTACCCGACTTGGCTCTCCAACATCGTGACGGTCACCAAGGCCAATGGAAAGGTCGAGATCTTTGTGTGGATTTCGGGATCTCAACAAGGCCGGCCCTAAAGATGATTTCCCAGCTTTGCCTAACATCGACATCTTTGGTCGACACCACGGCAAATTTCGAAGTAAAGTCCTTCGTGGACGGGTTCGGCTGGATACAACGAGATCAAGATGTCAGGAGGATCAATCCAAGGCTGCTTTCACCACTCAGTGGGGGACATCTTGTTACACGGTCATGCCGTTCGGTGCGAAGAACGTGGGGCTACTTACCGGCGAGTGCATGACCCTCTTCCATGACATGATTCACAAAGAAATCGAAGTATATGTCGATGACATGATCATCCACTCCGGAGGATCGGACATGCGGCATTTGATAGATCTGAGAAAGTTCTTCAACAGACTCGAGAAAACACTCCATGAGGTTGAACCTGCGAAGTGCACCTTCGGCGTCAAGCGCGGCAAGTGCTTGGGGTACATGGTTACGAAAGGGGTATCGAAGCCGATCCCAAGAAAATCAAGGCCATCATCGACATGAAGCCGCCTCGGACATTAACGAAGTGAAGAGCTTCATGGGAAGACTTCAATACATCGATCGCTTCATCAACCGGTTGACATCTCTCTGCGAGCCCATGTTCAAGCGATGAAAAAGAATGCCGAGCATCAAATGGGACGCCGAGTGCCGGACGGCTTTCGAGAAAATCAAGACCTACTTGGTGAATCCCCCAGTGCATTGCCCGCCACATGAAGACAAGCCACTACTCCTGTATCGACAGTAACAGACACGTCAATCGGAGCAATCTTTGGCGCAAGAACGAAAGAATCCAAGGTTGAGCATGCAATCTACTTCGTAAGCCGGAAGCTTCAAGGAAGTGAACTCGGCTACTCGGCATCGAGAGAAAACTTGTACCGCCTTGGTATGGGTAGTCGGGAAGCGAAACACTACATGCGGTCGCATTCGGTACTCTGGTCTCCAAAATGGACCCGTCAGATATCTCTTTGACAAGCCATCCTGTCGATGCGACTAGCAGTGGTCATTCTTCTGGTGAGTTTGACATCAAGTACATGGTCGAGAAAATCAACGAAGGGCGAGTAATGGCGGATCAGTGGCCGACTTCCCGGCGGTGAACCCGAGGGTCACGATCCGCAATTTTCGGACGACGGAATCTTCTCGCTCGGCAGCGCAGCCGGCGGCAACTCTTCTTCGATGGGGCGGCCAACAAGAAGGGAATGGTATTGGAATGCTCCTTGTCGATCCCAGGGCGAGCACGCTCCCATAGCCGTCAAGTGAATTTTGAAACAACCAACAATGCGGCGAGAATCGAAGCTTTGTGCGTAGTGCGGAAGCCGCCCTCGGCGCAACATCTCGAAGCTGGATGTATATGGAGACTCGGCATTGATCATCAATCAAGTGTCCAACAAGTGGAAGACGGTAGATTCGGCCTTGAAGTACCACGCGTACATGGAGGAGCTCATTGCTCGGTTCAAGGACATCTCTTTTCATTATTTGCCAAGAGACGAGGAACCGCCGCGAGATGCCACAGCAACCCTCGCCTCTCTTGTCGAAATTCCCGATGGAAACGGTAAAACCCCTCGAGAATAGGCGGACGGGAAACACCGCCTATTCTTTGTGAGATCGAAATAAAAAAGAAATGATCGACGAACCTGGTACAATCAAATTTACTAGTACCTCCAAAACGGAGAAGCTTCCTTCACAAATGAAGATGGAAAATACAAAGAAGGGATCAAAGCCAAAAACATGATGGCATTAAAACGCTGGCATCCCATTTCGTCATTAGGGGTATGTTGTACAAGAAGCGCCACCAAGGGCCACTCCTTCGGTGTGTAAACAAAGAAAAAGCCGGCGAGCTAATGAGCGAAGTTCACAACGGAACTGCGGTCCGCACATGAACGCCGAGCATTGACACGAGATCATTCTCCGTATGGGATACTATTGGATATCGATGGAAACAGGCGCATCCGGTTCGTCAGAAGGCTGCGACAAATGTCAACGGTTCTCCAACCTCAATCACATCCCTCCACATGAACTCTATTGCATGACTACGCCATGGCCTTTCGCCACATGGGGAATTGACGTCATCGGCAAGATCACTCCTCAGGGAGCAATGGTCACGAGTTCATTTTAGTCGCGATCGACTACTTCACCAAATGGGTAGAAGCCGAGATCGTACAAGTGCGAATTCTAAGAAGGTGGCGAGTTCATCAGAGAGAACATCATGTGCCGATACGGAGTGCCCAACGAGATCATATCAGACAATGGGACTCGCCGAAGGAGATTGTGACCAACTGCGGCCGAATTCGAGTCACACGTCACAAATCTTCTCCTTACGAGACCACAAACCAATGGTGCGGTAGAGGCGGCCAACAAGACTCTCGCCATGATAATCGGAAAGATGACCACCGAGAGGTCGGGAGGCCCGAAAAGCTACATCTAGCCCTGCAGGGATACCGAACATCGGTCGAACCGCCGCGGGAGACTCCGTTCGCGCTTACCTACGGAATGGAAGCAATGTTGCCCGTGGAATTGGAAATTCCATCCCTCAGGAGTCCTCTTGGAAAACGGGATCAATGAAGTCGAGTGGCTCTGAGCCGTCACGACGAACTTGCTCTACTCGACGAGCGCGAGATTGAAAGCCATGGAACACGCTCGAGCCTACCGGAGCGAGAATGGCCCGAGCATTCGACAAGAAAGTCAAGATCCGAGACATCGAGAAGGCGACTTGGTGCTAAAGGAAAAGCCTCCTACGCGAGACCAATCCCCTCGGAAAGTGGGAGCCTACGGATAGGACCGTTCGTGGTACAAAGAATCTTCTCAGGAGGAGCCATGAAGTTAGCGAGACTTGGACGGAAACCCTTTCGTTAACCCAGTGAACGGAAGCAAGCTCACTTGAATACTTCGTTTGAGGAAGAGCACGAGTCAACTCTCCTTCCCATACACCGTCCCTTCGGTAAAATTAAAAGTGCTAAAGAGTAATACCCAGTGGATACATTCCAGCTAATGATCCGAGGTAAAAAGCAGTCGCACTTCTTTTGTCTTTGCTTTTCTCAAATTCACCTAAAGTGTCGAACTACGGTGACTGAGCCCCTTAGTCCAATTGTAAAAGGGAACGTAGGCGGCCATCATTGGTTCGGTCTAAAAAAAAAAAAATACAATAAGCATCAATTGCTTGTGTTTGAAAAACTCTTTTCATTTAACCTACAAATTCATTACGGTTAAAACAATCTTTGATGAGTTCAAGCACGGTCAACTCTTGACTCGCTACACGCTAGCAAAACTACAATAAAACATTAATCAATTAATGTGTACGCAAATGACAATGGGTGGATACTCACGGACGGCAAGGTCAACCTAGTTTCCGTACTTGGTCCTTCATCCTTCTTCCCCTTCCCCTTCCCACGAGTGTTCTTCACCTTCACGGGAAATATTCGGTAGTCCTTCTACCTGGCTCGGGGACCCTTCCCGACGCCTCCGTCAGCTTTGTGGCTGTCAGCGCGACCCTTTCTGCAGCTCTGTCTCGAGTGCCTCGCTTCGAGCCATCATAACGGTGCTTTGATTGGCCTCCCGATCGGCATTGGCCTCATAGTCGGCCATGGCATTCCCGGTCGATCCCGGGGTTAGCCCGCTTCGGTCCTCCTCAAGGTCGAGCTGTCCGGGTGATCGGCACCCAACGGCTCACTCCGTCTCCACAAGATAGACATACGTGTCTCCCCTATACACTCTTCGTACCGGTTCGGATACTTGCGTCGACGAACAGTGCCCCCTCTTCGGTGAAGGAGAACCACAGCGGGAAAGGACGTGTATTGCCACCACCGCGTGAGCGGCAATAGCGTCGAAGGATCTTCCATCGGCGAGAGATCCCACCTCAGGTAGCGGCATAACTCAAACCCGTCAATGGCTTTGCTCCGGCCCGTCTTGTCGCGAGAACCAACGATGGAATATAGAAAGACGTGCGAGACGGCCGGCACTCGACAACCAAGTGACCTTCTGAGTGGTCCGACAAGTCTGTAACTTCCGGTGGGGAACCCGCCATCGCAAGTGATGCGTGCGGAGTCTGGCCATCGAGGCTCCGGCTCGGCTGATCGCCCTATCACCGGAAGGACGTCGAGAGAAGGACCCAGCGTCACGGGACATTGGCACCTCGAGGCATCATCTGCGGTCTCTCCCTCGGCCACATGGTAAGCGTAGCGGGACTCCCTCCCCGCATGTATCGGCTACCGGTCGCCATCCGGCCTATGCCCGAGGAACGTCTCGCCCAAGACAGCGGCACGATGTCTCCCCCGCTCCGGCCTTTGCCTCACCAAGTCCGGTATCTGTGTGATGGCACACGCCCAGACGTGAACGTGAACGAGTAGCGATCGCGCCTGAGCAAATGCGTCCCACGCAAAGACGCTCCCCTCGGCTCAGGCAAATCTTTCGGGCGGTCGAAATGTCAACATAATCGGTATCCGGTATCGGCATCCGTATGCTTCTCCGGTAGAGATACCAAGCAAAGACACTAGCTTCTCAACGGTGGCCATGCCACCGGCATACGGAAGAACTAGGTGTTCCGTCTCGGGTCCTCCAGAATGGCCGGAAATCTTGAACGTAGGAGTGACTTCGTTGTACGAAAAGGCTGTACACATTCCTCCGTACGTCCCCGAGAGCGAGACGCGGCTCTCAAAGATCCCAATCGGCATGAGCTCCTTGAAAGCCCAAGCAGATTTAATCCCAGTAACGGCCTTGAAAAACCCCTTGTTACGCCTCGTGTGGTTCCGCACCCACGGCGAAAATTGTCCAAGTATCGCTCTTGCATCGAGACGATAGCTTAGGAAAGGAGCCATGACGAGAAAGTGAAGGAAGCCTAAGAAATTTGAGAGAATTGACTAAACTGATCAAAAGCAATGCGCGGTTTCTTACAAATTGCAAAGTTTGAAGCAATTTAAAGAATACGGAAATTCACTCCTAGTCAGTAGGACTCCCTCTGCCGATTGACTTGGTCAACTCTGCGGACCATTGCTCTGAATTGGAAACAATTCCAAACAACTCCCTATTCATGCCTTTATAAAACTGCGTCTTTGCCCCTAGTTTCATTCAACCAATGTCAATATCCCTTCCGCCCCGGGCTCGTGCAACAGTGCAAATAATTAATAATCAGTGCATATAGGCTTAACTTTTGACCCGTTCAATTTTTAATGCATGTTTCATTTTATTTATTTTTGATTAACCTACTTCCTTATTTGCCAAAAATAACAGAAGGTGATCACAGAATAAATGTGCGAAGAACAGGTTCCGCCCCACGGGCGCCTTTTCAAATACAGTTCAAGTCAAATCGTTCCGGACGATACATACATTTTGTCTAAAAAGAAAAAAAAGAAGGCAAAAAAAGAGGACTACTCCGAGTCCTGCTCGTCATCCGAGCACTCGGCCTGCTCCTTGTTGCCGGATCCGTCGCAAACGGGAACTCGCCAAATTCCTCCCGGGCGGGAATATGCAAAAGGCCTCCTCGGCGTATGCGAACTCGAGGACTCTCCTCTCGCACCCGAGTGCGAAGAAGAATGAGCTCCAAATCCAGCCGTTCCGCGCGGGCGGCCAAATCCTGTGCAAAGTCCTCCCCGCGGCCGTGGGAGCGGGCGAACCTCTCGGCCTAGACGGCCTCGGCTCCACGGACATCCACGCTCCTCAGGGAGGCGCACCGCATGAACGCCACGAGCCTCCTAGCGTAGGCGGACCACCGTCCACCGGCCTCATAGCGTCGTTGTACGTACGGCCGGACACTGCGAACCCGGGAAGGTCATCGGAAGACGAACGAGAAGTACGAGATGCAACATTTGCGAGAATACTACTATCGAATGCGAGAAAAATCAAAAGTGCTCACTGAAGCATTGGGAGTCGACCACGTATCGTGGTCTCGGCTCATTCGGGAGGCGGGATCACAAGTCGCTGCGCGAACCGTCCGGCCCCTCGTACGCCGGCTAGCGCGTGGGAGCGGGAGATCTCGGGGATATCCGGGGCCATCGCCCTCACATCTTTGCACTGTGGGCTCCTCATCCTCATCCTCAAGAAAGTATCATAGGCGGCCCCCGCTATGATGTACTCGATATAGAATGCGCCCTGTCTATACCTCTCCAACTCCTCCATCGGCATCTCCCGAGGATGCTGCATGTGCATAGGAAGATCCACCGGCACCAACGGAACGGACCCCGGGCCATGCTGACGGGTCACCCGCTCCCCGGATACATAGCGTCGCAATGAAGTCCCACCGGGAGCTTCCTCGCCGCGTCACCTCGCTAACAACTGAACCACGCCCATAGTGGAACCGACTCCACCGGAGTCGGTTGGATCCTCTCGGAGAACTCCCGGTTCGGTGCAGAGATACCTCCTCGTATGACACTCGAGTGCGACTCTCGACGAGACCGGCCTCTTCGCTCTCTTACGCGAGCCGGCATGGCGAGGGGAACGAGGAGTCGATACGCCTCACGATGTCCCAATCCTGCGGGTGAACACCTCATAGCACCGGACTTGCCAAGCAAATGGAAAGTTATGTCGGCTACGGAGCGAGATACATACGAGTACATAAAAGAGACAAGGAAGAGAGAAAAGGACGTGAACTTACATCCAAGACGGGTGTGAAGCGGCTCGAGGAGTTCTCACTCTCCTCGCGAGAATGCATCCGGGGAATGATAGAGCTCGGCCGGTCCGGCCTCCCCATGCGAACCCCCTCACGGCATCCAGTGCATCGGCGACCCGAGCGAGAGGAAGTGACGGGATGTGTCGAAGTCGGGAACAAAGTCGGCGACAACGCGAACCAAATGAACCCTCGAGCCGGGCGCTCCGCGGTCATCCTCAGACCCATCCAAATAATCGGCGATACCCGCCTCCAAATGCCTCTCCATCGGTGCATGCCGAATGCCTAAGCCCACGGCATCGGTAATATCAAAACCCGGCGGCTCGGACAAGCTGCTCAGGGGTGTAACCGTCAATCCGCACCGGCGTGTTGCCATAGGTCGGCAACCCAGTGATAGCTGCAAAGTCAGTGGGAGTCATAGTTGCCTCCCCCACGAAATGGAAAGTATGGGTCGTATCCCACCAATACTCGCTCGAGCTACATACGTGGACCTGGCCCTCGGCGTCGCGGCTATCGCGGCTACCGCGGCGATAAACCCGGCCCAACCGGAGTCAAGCACCAGCTTGCCGCGGACTCCTCTCTCCCTCTCGAGCCACGTCAGGGAAGGCCTCCCACAACGCTTCCTTGTGCCTCGAAGGCACCCAGACTCTTACGGTTGTGGGTATCAACCGTCCCTCGCCCTGCGGTGAACAAGACAATAGCAACATCAACGGAGATGCACGACGCATGTCGAGAATGATGCAAATGCAATGGCGGTTCTTATTCCTTTCCTAAAATACTTCCATCTCGGTTGGAGTATTGACGGTCCAAGATTTCAAAATCTTTCGAAAACTCCGTCGAATCGGAACTTTCAAAATCTTTGAAAACTCCGTCGAATCCGGAACTTTCAAAATCTTTCGAAAACTCAGTCGAAAACGGAACTTTCAAATCTTTTCGAACATTTCGAAAATTTACTCCGTCCGAATTAAAGCTACTTTAATTTTGGAAAATGCATCTAGACATGGAATTTTGCAGCCAAAATTTTTATGTCATCTACCCATGGTGTCAATTGAACTACATCCTAGTCAATTTCGACAAAGGTTCATAGCAAAGTCAAAAGCCCCAATCCGGGCACCAAAATCCCTAGTTCATTCCTAATCAAATTTCTAACATTTAAAGAATGCACATTCTTAAAATTAATGGAATTTGAAGGAAGCTACTTGTCTCTCGATCCCTCCTTTGGAGTTGTGTTTATCCCTAGCCGGGTAGAACTCCGCCGGATTCAATGGATGAACAATGGTTCGAATGAGTCCGAACCAACTGCGTTCTTTCGTCATCGGTCCTTCCATGGCGAGCCATCGGTTCCCAATCACCTTCCATAGCAATTTTCCTTCACAAATTTGAGCAAATCTTGCAATTTGGGGTGGAAATTTTCTCTCCTTTCTCTCCTCTCTCGTCGGAAATAATGGGGGAAAAGGGATGGTTTGCGTCGGACTTGGAGCTGATTTGAACTTTGGTCAAATTCGGTCCAAGTCCGGCCGGACTCTCTTGCAATTTAAAAGATTCCTTCCATTTCGAGTCCCTCAATTTTTGGCGAGTTCAATTTTACTCCTTTTGGCCCCCAAAGTGTAAAATTTCCCCGATTAGACATTTCTAACACCCTATCCCCCGAGGATAAATTCCCAGTTAGTTTTCACTAACGCTCGTCTCCAGACGTTAAATTCCCAGTTAGTTTTCACTAACGCTCGTCTCCAGACGTTAAATTCTCAGTTAGTTTTCACTAACGCTCGTCTCCAGACGTTAAATTCCCGATTAGTTTTCACTAACGCTCGTCTCAGGAACGTTAAATTCTCGATTAGTTTTCACTAACGCTGCGTCTCAGACGTTAAATTCCCGATTAGTTTTCACTAACGCTCGTCTCAGAACGTTAAATTCCCGATTAGTTTTCACTAACGCTCGTCTCAGAACTTTAAATTCTCGATTAGTTTTCACTAACGCTCGTCTCCAGACGTTAAATTCTCGATTAGTTTTCACTAACGCTCGTCTCAGACGTTAAATTCCCGATTAGTTCGTTAAATTCCCGATTAGTTTTCACTCGTCTCAGGACGTTAAATTCCCGATTAGTTTTCACTAACGCTCAAATCTCCAGGCGTTAAATTCTGATTAGTTTTCACTAACGCTCATCTCCCAGGAACGTTAAATTCCCGGTTAGTTTTAAAGCTCGTCTCCAGGCGTTAAATTCCCGATTAGTTTCCGCTGCGCTCGTCTCAGGACGTTAAATTCCGATTAGTTTTCCGTCTCCAGGCGTTAAATCTTATCCCCAGTTGACGTTTGACATTCAAACGCTCAATCATGTCTCGGACATTCCAGTTACATTTCCGTCTCAGGCGTTAAATCATATCTATCCCAGTGGGCGTTTGACATTGAAGAAACAGACTCAAATCCAATGTCTCCAGAGACATTCGGATTTTACATTCCGTCTCCAGGCGTTAAATCTTATCCCGAGTGTTGAAGTTTGACATTGACGGCTCGATCATGTCTCAGAGACATTCAGGTTCACATTTCCATCTCCAGGCGTTAAAATTTTATCCCGGTTGGCGTTTGACATTGAAACCGAGCACTCAATGCATGCCTCGAGAACATTCGATTGCGCCTCGCGTCTTTTGACGTTAAAATTTCTAGTGGTTTTCATCCATCGTTCGCTTCCCCCGCCGATTCGTAAGCCGATCGTCAGCTGCGGCGGCCGTCAAGGTAAGCCCGCACAACAATCCCTCTTACGGCCATCAAGGTAGTAGCCCGAGATGCTGCGTCCCGGGCCCGAGAAGATTCTAAGAAGAAAGCACGTTGATCCTTTCCGAGGTTGTTAATAACGCCGAGTTTAACACAGCCAGTTCCACATTATTATTACTGCGTATCCCTGACTGAGGATAAACACCGGGCGAGAGTCATCGTAAGCCCCGGTACTCGAGAAGCACGAACGCCTTCGTCCCATGATAAGCGTACCCTCGGCAACTCCGGTTTGAGGCGCCACACGCCCCTCGTCGGTATCGGCTTGACTCTCGGTTTGAGGCACCACGCAGCCCTGCGTCATTATCAGCTGCGACCCGGTTTGAGGCGCCACACGCCTCGTCGATTATGTCAGCCCGACTCCGGCAATCCCCGAGTGCAGGCGCCACACGCCCTTCCAGAAGGTTTCGGGGATCCCTCTCCGGACGCCTCACAGAGTAGTCTCCATTCCAGGTTGCGGTACGGACTACGATCGGCTTGATTCCCGCTCCGGGATACGTAAGGAATCCTTTCGCTAAGGGTCCGGCCCGGTTGACCGCGAGTCTTTCAAAATAAGGCATCCCGATTTGGATCCTTATCTTTTTTTGCAACGACCCGCCTCCTTCGTGAGGAAGGACGTATTTGAGAGGCTAGCTTGTAAGTTACCCAAATCCGGATCGTCAAAATCCGTCGGAAAGTTAATCGAAATCCATTAAGCTGGCCCGGCTCCGGGTTAACGGAAACTCGTTAAACTCCACGT